>VXBO01014503.1:330911-356076 GCA_013400135.1 Rhinoptilus africanus
GTTGCAGTAAACTTCCTTATATTTTCCCTTGGAGGGGAGGGGGGAGGGAAGATGGCATTTTGTGGCTTGCTTTCTTCTTGCCCATCATGGCACAGATTCTGTACATTTATTTAAAAAAAAAAGAAAAAAAAATGCAAAGAAGCAAACGAGCGCAGTTTGCTGCATGCCTGGAAACTGCAAGAGGGAAGGGAGGGGAGGGTCTTGCTCGAATGTCTCGCTCTTGTCTCCCTCCCTCCCTCGCACGCACATTCCCCCGCACCCCCGCCGCCAGCCCGGCCCCTCCGCGCAGCGCGGAAGCGGGGTCCCGCTGGCCGCGGAGGGGAATCCCGTGGGCTGGGGGAAGCCACCGGGAGCCGAGCAGCCCAAAGGATGTAACCACGTGGCGCACACACCTAGGGGATGCTCAGTGACACTTCATCATGACGCCATGGTTCTTTGGAGGACATCCGCACTTTCCTAATGAAAGCAACATGCAAATATACAGATAAAGGGGAAAAAAAGAAAAAAAAAAAAAAGCTACTGGGCACCTATCACTAACAGCTTTGTAGGAAGCACTTTTAATGTTTTCTCTCATACACACATACACGCACACGCACACACACACACAAAGGTACAACAATGTGCATATATTTATTCTGTAATTTCAAGTGAATATAAATTGTAAAGGTAATGTTTAATCATTGTACAGTGATGCGTCTGGTATAGCTTTCCTAATAAAACGTTTTGAAAAAAATGCATATATATATATATATATACCCATATATATATATATAGGAATACAAAGCTTGAACCTGAAAATTCAGCTTCCCCCTGCTGAGATTTCCTTCCCCCACCTTAACCTTGAAAGCTATTTTATTAATAACAGCTCAATGCACTGTGATGTTAACAGAGGAAAACCCTGTACAGCTTCTCTTGCCAAGATACCACCCGAGACCTTTTAAAAAAATCCGATTTACAATCTCTATTCCCACGTTGCACTGTACTTATGGCAGTTCCCCTGCATTTAAAAATAGGCAGCAAAATTAAGGCCGCGTCCTCCAGCGGCGTTTCTCGCCGGAGCGCTGGGTCCTCTGCCTGCTGGCAGGGGAGGGAGGGGGCATTGCTGCCGCTGCTTCTCGTGGGTTTTTGGCAGTAAATGCGAAGTGAGCAGTCAGAGGAGGAGAGGGGGGCGGGAGGGCGAAATTAAACCCCATTTCAATTTCGGAATAGGGTGATGTGGGCTGGAAAAGGATCCCAAGGGTTTCAGTCACCCGGCTCTCCCTCCCCGCGGCCCTTTGCTCCCCGCTGAAACGGCAGCGAGACCAAAGACGATCGGATTTCCCTTCCCGGGAAGGTCCCGGTTGGTATCTTGTCCCCGTGGGTACCTTGTCCCCGTGGGTACCTTGTCCCCGGCGGCCGCGGGGCCGGGCCGGCGGCAGCGAGCTGCCCCGCGCGGCCGCCAGGTGGCGCCGCAATCCCAGCGCTGGNTATCGGGGGCAGGCGGGGGCCGCCAAGGGGAGAGCCCGTAGCCGGGCACCTGTGTCGCCCTACAGACCTTCAGAGTTTTATACCGAAATATATCTATAGAAATAATTTGTCTTAAGGGAACAGCGGTAATGGTAATTTATCCTGGTGAATTGCCGTTATTTATATCCCCCACTGCGTTAAAAAGGTTTTCCCCAGGGCATTTCTTACGAAGGATCTCTGGTTCCTTTCTGGAGTGGGGAAGAAGCTGTTGTAGCTCATGGCGAGGTGTCACCTCCGACCCTGCTGTCCCTCCGTCCGTCCTTCCTTCCTCTTGGGGAACAACTTGGTTTCACCCAGCACAATGCTTTTTCATGGAGATAAAACCATGAATACTTGTTTTCACCCCAAGCGTTGCTATTTATAGCTTCAGCTGTTATGCTTATTGCAGGCTTTTTTTGTGGGTTTGTCTTGGAGAGGCGTCTGGCTGTGACAGAAGGGACCTCCCGAGCCTTGGTAGCAGTTGTGTGCGTTCCGAGTCGGAGGGACAGCTCCAAATGTCTGTAAATCTAGCATCAGCTCCATAATATTGGTAAAAATTTGAAGTTCCTAGATCCCTCCGTTGAGTTGATAGCGAGTTTATGGCTACTGCCTTCAGCTCTAATCTGTTGGGCTTTGTTTTGTTGTTTGGGTTTGGTTTTTTTTTAATGGATAGTAGAAGAGCATGCATGTATTAAAAGTAATAAACATCGAAGTGCAAAGGCCAGATCCTTCTTATGATAAACATAATAATTACACTGATAAGACTACATGCAAGTAATGCGTGGGGCTGTAAATCAGGTTAAAGTACAACCAACCCCTAGTGAGAGTGGTGCTGTATACATTTGGCAAAGTCATCAAACCCCCGGGTGTCCATACTTGTATCCAAATATAGTAAAATCAGTTGCAAATAATGTTTATATTTTAATTAAACTGCAGAAAGGCAAGAGAATTTCGACATTAACTATAGGTAGTAATCTCACCCGTGAGCGGTGAGGAAATCTATTTATTCAGTGGAAATACATTTGTTCTATGAGAATGGAATTTTGTATTAAAAGAGATAATTTTTTTGGCTTACTTTGAGTTATTTTTCTTTCCTTGTGTAGGAACCTTCTTCTTCCTTGTGTACTGGAATCGTTTGGGGATGATTCGCTCTCAAAGTGTTGACAATATTTAACTGTGATATCTAATGTGTGTTATGATGACTTCTGTTTTGCTGTTTCATTGTGTTGAGCTGAGGCTGAGTGGGTGGCAGCATTACTTTCCACTGCAGGAAACGAAAGTGGATCCATGATCTCTGATCTGTGACGGGTGACTCTTTACGTGCGTCAACCTGGGTTACTCCTCTTTAATAGGGAGTATTACTGATAATTATATCATTATCAGCAGTATTATTGGTAGCATTAATAATATTGGGAAGGAATCAAATAAAGTCAAATGATCTGCATTTACACTGGAGCTGTTTGATGGGATACTCTTTTAAATATATTTTAAATAAATAAATATTTTTTTAGCTTATTTCATTATTGTGCAACAAGTAGCTGGTATTGGCTTTGTCAGTTCAGCTTGTGGCGGTGCTCAGAACCTGGCAGAAAATCTGTCATCACGTCTCTGTTTTATTCAGTCATTGATTATATTGAAATTCTTCCTACAGGTGAAAGAAAAGAAAAAAAAAAGGGGCCAGGTAAGTCCCAGTCATAGTCTGTAGTGACTGCATACAGGGAAATAGAAAGGCTAATAATGGTGCTCAATTATCAGTGCTCTTTCGTATTTCCCGGGTATTGTCAATGCTGTCACCATCGTATTCTCCCTGAGTTAAAAGATTTGTTTGAGACTCGGAAATTGCTTCATGGATCTCTTGACTGTATCAATAGTGTGACAAAGGTGTTCTTTTTTGTGGTATGGAGAATAACCTGACTTCTGGAAAGCAATCCATCTCAGCAAGCCAGGGCCTGTAGTGCTCTAGTTAGGCAAATGTGGCGGACAGGTCATTTATTAGGAGATTCGGTGGACATGAGTTAAGTTGTGGTAACTCAAAATTTTGTCCGAGACCTTTCCAGAAAAAACCACTTTTGAGCATGTCATCACAGCTGATCTGGTTTTAAGCCAAAAGTGTGCAGTTATGGACAACTTGTGTGCTCTGCTGTAAACGTGTACGGCACAGGACAGAAAGGTCTCGACGAAGTGTCAATGTGCAATGCTCTACGTTTCTGAAACACTGGCGTGTGCAAGCAGCGATTCATGAGTGCTCTGCTCCTTCTCCTTTGCTCAGCTACCTACTTCACGTGGGCTCTTCACATGAGTGAGACGTGATGAATTGGCTTTATCTCGAACAGAAGTGTTCACCTGAAAAAAGTGTGTAGAATTTGGCCGTAAGTCTGGAAGTTCATAGCTTGGCTGCATTACTCAGCCGCAGACTATGACTTCTGGCAGTGCTCCAGCCGCTGAGGTGTGAACTTGTTCCACAATTGCACTTCTTCCAAAGGCGCTTGCTTTTACGACCTGGATTTATGTACACTCAGAAATCAGGCTGCTGCGCATTGCATATTCCTGTCTTCTGAGTTTTCCGAGACTTGATTCTAAATCTGACTTCCCGGTAACGGAGTTTCATGGTGAATCGATGTGTGGCTTATAGAGCGCAACGCAGTTCTTTCCATGGGTGAAATGTAGAGTACATTCACCCCATATGTAGCTTCACAACTTCTTCATACTAACAACAACCCTTTGTACAAAAATATGCTATTTTTTTAATACTTTGTAACACTGATGGAAATACATCTTTTTTTTTTTTTTTTCCCAGTTCTTGAAAAATTTCTGTTTTATTTGTGCAAGTGTGGCTATGCCCCAATTCGAGGCCTGTTTGAGCTAGTGGAAGAAGTGGAGTGCGCTTGGAACAAACCCTTGTGTGGGTATGGACTGAAGGGCTAATTCTGCTCCCTTGAAGCCAGCGGTGAAATACCACGTTACTGCTCAGTTTCAGCCAACAGAGTTGAAAGAAGAGCAAAGCCTGATCTCAGAAAACTACATCATATATTAAGTGGATTCAAGTATTTTCAGACAAGTACTCCAAGTGACTATGTCAGAATAAAATGAGTATAGAAAAGATGCTTTTGCTGTCAACTTAGTAAGTTTTCTGATTGACCTCATTCACAAATTAACCAAATGATCTTTAGCATTTTTTATTTTAAAATAAGAGCATTCACATAAAGGCAAATAGGAGTGCATCTCGGTGGATTGAAGAAATGTGGAAACTGGTACCAGAGTTTAGGCCTGATGTCGTACGTAACCAACTAGCCAGCACAGTTATTAATGTAACAGTTGCAAATTATTTGGAAATACTTTATCAGTATTATTCTTTTTAAATGTCTTTTGCTTGATCCTTACAGTTTCCCACTTCTAAACGTATGTGCTTCCGTTTTCACTTTTGTTTAGGTTCTTGGGGGAGTTAGGGGGGTTGCTGATGAAGGCATTAGCTTTGCTACACACGGCTACTGCGGGGAAACTTGATTATCTTTGATCACTGCGAAGTATTGGGAAACGCTCCCCTGTGGTGGCATTTTCTCTGTTAAACTGGTGGATATTGTGGTTTTCAGAACAGTGTCAGGTGGTTCGTTTTTGTGGAAAAATGGTGGGAGAAGGCTTGAAGGAACAGAGCTCCACTGGGAGTTCTTTAGGAATTCCCTGCCCCGGAGTCGTACTGGGTAGTCTCTGCGTGGTGGATGTTGCATCGGTCTTTATCTTTTTGAATGTTAAGGATGTTAATATTCAGTACGGGGTTATTTTTAGACATTATGAAGAAGTATGTATATGCAATACTAAGATGTTGGGTGCCTTAAAAAGAGTAGATAATAATAGAGGGCATAGCACAATATAAAATATTAATAACTCAGTCATATGTCATATAATGAATCTTTAATGTCCATTTACTTTTTCTAACACCTTTATTTTTCTACAAGAATTTTCTAAATCTCTCAAGAATATCCTGTAAATTCTATGAATTCTGAAGAAATGTTTTAGGTTAGCCAAGGGTCAAATCTCTCCGTATTTGGGAATTAAAACAAATAGCACTAACTGTGGAGGAATAATCCTTTTCCATGGCATGTGTCATGGCAATTTGGCATGTTTTTGTAGCACTGTGCCAGTAAGGGAGGCTCTCTGTAGCAATGAGATTTTGCAGTAGGGCTTGAATAATTTCAAGCAGGAGTTCCTGAATTGTGATAAATCCCTATTGGACTAGCATAGGCCTGAGACGCGCTGCTGCTTCTGATGGCACAGCCGTGTCTTCTGCTGATGGCACCATTGCTGGTGGCTCCTGTAATAGTAATTCTATAAAAATGAACAAACAAAAAGCAGAAGAAAGGTTTGGGAGTCTTTATCCTACAAGGACTGTCTCATTTGAAGTTAATGACTTTCCCTAAAGGTTAAAGTGGCATTGGTATACTGATCATGAGAAAATGTGGGGTTTTTCTTGCTTTTCTCATCTTTACTTTGCTTTTCTGGAGACAGTAGCTGGTTTACATGTTAAAGAACTGTAGGAATGTATTTTTTTAATATTTTTTCAGACCATAAGTGTTTAAAACAAAGTGAGTCTATGACGACAGTAACTAGCCTAAATTGAGACGAGTTTTCTAGAAAGCTACATAAACCTTTAGTTTTGTACTTGGTCTCTAAGTTATTATAAGTGCGTACATATACATATATGTTTGCGTGTGTGTATATATATATGTGAGTTCTTTTTCTTACAATTTTAGCTTGACTTTCTAAGGAAGNGTCCGTTATCTGAATAATCCTTGAACCGAAGTCTGTCATTGAACTTTGGAGGCTTTGGCTTTGCAAATCAAGGCCAATTAATGGGTTTTTTCGGTTTCGTGATTGTTTGGTTTGATTTTATTCAGAGCATGACTGGAGAGGAAAACATTGCAGTGTGAAAATTCTCATAGAACAATGCTTTTTCATAGGACTCTCAGATTTAATTCTTTCTTTTCTTTTCTTTGGAGAACTGCTGAGCTATGCTCAAAAGGGTGCATGAATTGCCACTCAGGCTCAGAGTTGAAACGTGTTCACTCTGCTGTGTCCTCTCATTCCTGAGTGCGCCCAGGACAGTCTGACTGTAAGGAAGATGTAAGAAATTCCCATTAGTGAGATTACGGGGTCAGATGTGGCCAGCTCATCTGCTCCACCATTAGCTCTCAGCCTGAGCAATCAGGGACCTGGGGTACCACAACACTGGAAGTACCGGACTTCTGTGTGCAGGGAGCAGGGGAGTGCGGAGCACTTAGAAAAATCAGGTTGTAGCATTTTGGTGAAAAATGAACTTTAAAAAAACTGGACATCGGTAGTGGATGCTAGCCACTTAAAAGTTTGTCCCTGTGTTCTTTAGAAAACTCATCTAGAGTTTCCCTGGTGCTGTTAAACTGCCATGGAAGGACACATCTGCTCAGTCTTCATAAAAGTCCTGCTGAAAAAGATGTATAGCTAATGCATTTTTCTTAATTAGAGAGCATCATTTCTTGTGGCATCACTTCTATTATGTTTTCTTGCAGTGACCCAAAAACCTGGCTGCTTTGGAAAGTGGATAGTATTGGCAAGCAAAGAAATATGGCAAGTAAAGGTATTTTTTAGATCCAGTCTATGTTAGTGTTTTCTTCAAGGAAAGGGCAAATCATAGATACTGTCTCTTTGTTCTGCAGCCCTCAATGAGAATAACTAAAGGCACTAATCAAGGGAAAGAGTCAGTCATCATTCGATCCCTGTTTAATTCTCCCCTTTGGTTTTAAGCCAACAGAGAAAGAAATGTGGATGTATCTAATTTTTATATACATATATATATTTATAAAAATATATATGTATCCCTCCTGTGAGCAGTGAGGGGCCGTGATACCGCAGGGAGCGATGCTGATGGACGGCACGGCATTGGTACGGCTGGGAGATGGGTTAAGTTGTGACAAGTGGGGACTGTGCCAAGGCTAACAATGGGAACGGCACCTGAAAGTCAAGCGTCTCGCTGGGTTAGAGACAGTCAATAACAACACGCAATTCTTGTTGAGACCTCTCTTTTTAGAGCAGGTAAACAAATATCTCACACAGTCCCTTTTTTCCTGCATTTGGCGCACGTTCTCAACCAGCCTCCAGACTGCTGGCGTTCTCAGCATTGCTTTTACCTATCTGCATGACCAGACATCCATTTGGCTGACAATAAGTTTTGACACGTCAGTTTGCACATTGCCCACGTGCGTGAGATGGAGACCAACTGAAAATATGGTTCTCTCTGTTGGGTTTTTCTATAGAGTGGTGTTTTGCACCTCAAGACTTCATTCTGTCAGAGGTATCGACTGGATTGCCTACCTGTAACTCAGCTTTGTAAGCAGCCTCCCGAGGTTAGCCGTGGTGATATGACATACCTTGTGCTTTGCCAGCCCCTACAAGCCAGCCAGAGTCTGTTAAAGCCTTCAGAGCACAAAAGCACTGATAAGATGGATCTCTCACAGGTATGCATCAGGGATAAAGCGGAGATGTTTCGTTTGCAACAACCTAAAATTAGTTGCTGGTAACGCAAAGCCTCCTCTGTCTTTTTTCTGCTGGAACAGGGCGGCTAATGTCTGTAATGGAGATGCTGATACTAACTATGTACAGTATATACATATATGCTGTGTGTATATATATGTGTGTATACATGTATATGCAGGCCAGTTGAAGTGTAAAAGTAAATTTTTGGAAAGTTCTGGGAGATTCAGGTATATGGCTTGCTTTGGACTGGTATTAAAAATACGGGCATTTTGGTTATGAAGCTAAAAATAGATACATTAAGACCTAAATTCTCAATGTAGGTCAGTGGAGGCACTTTTCAGACATATTAGCATTTTGGACACTTAATCTTAGCAGCATATTGCGTCTCCTAGAATAGGTTAGTAGAGGCGATGCAGGAGAAATTGCTGCATCTCAAGTCATTCAGAAAGGTTGCCGAGTTTCTCAGGAACGGGAATGTCAGAATAATGAGTATTATATTTAATTTGGGATGGAAAGACAACCATGGGGAGTTCAGCAGAGGCAACTCAGATCATCTCGGCTCTCCGAGGGAGGGAGAATTTATAACTATAGCTAGCTAAAAAGCAGCAAGCTGTGTGTGCGTTTGTGTGTATATATACACTTATATATATGTATATACAAATCTGTGTATGTGTATATAACACGGTGTGTATATATGTATGTATGTATATGCTTATAATGTATAATACGTGTATCTATAGATATGTATACATTTATATAAATTTCTATTTCTCTATATAAATATTCATGCAACTATGGGAAATAACATTTCAGTGGTGTGTCCTTTTCTTTAAAACCCAACAAAAAGCTGCTTCCACTAACACCATATTGGCACAAATGTCTTAAGGTATTTTTCCTATGTAGAAAGGAGCGGTGCTTAGTGGTTGAGCACAAGCCTGGAAGGTTTTTACTCTTCCAGAGGACTCCAAGTCAGTCATTAGCTGCTCCACAGCTGTTCTACATTTGTGAAATAAAGTGGTGGCCAAAATGACTCAGGGCTGGTTTGAAAGGCAAAAGAAGGTGGCTGGTGACTGTTTGTGCTTTGGAAATCCCTGCTATGCTCACGGAGTTTTGACGGTAAAATAGCCACAGCAGTAAGTATTCTGATTGCTGTAAATGTCCCAGCTAATGCTAACGGCTTCTGAACAGAAGGGAAAAAAAGATTAATTTCCTGCTCTGGCGTAAGTTATCTGAAGTCTGATTACTTTGACTCAGTGATGTATGGATTTCCATTTAGGGTTAGGATGTTAGGCTGTAAATCAAGAATCTTAGCTCGGCGAACATCTAGTTCAGGATGTGTCTTTTATGTTATAATTGATTTTAAATTATTTCACTTCATCATCAGAACAAGCTATACCTTAATTCGTGATAAGCTCAAAGAATTTCTCAGCTGGAAACCCATTCATATCAGGGTGAATTTTGCACTTCAGTGGGGTTGAATCAGATCAGAGCGTTTCATTAAGTGCTGACATTAAAACAGTATTGTAGCTGTGCAACTATTAACTAAAATTGTAATTTTGTAATAAAAGTGAGCCTAAAAATGACTTACTAGTTATGTGGTTTATGATTATAGTATCTTTCTATCGATAAGATCTTTCTGCAGTTGCTGGGTATTGGCAAGGGCTTAGATTTTGTGCAGCTGGTCATTATTTTGAGTCTTGCCCCTGACCTGAGCTGGAACTGGCTCAGCCCCTGGAGCAACGCACCGTAATACGCTGCAGCTCGAAGGAAAAGCTGCAAAGAACCATCTCCACCAGCATCCCCGAAGCCGCCTTCCCCGAATGATTGCTGAATTGCCATGTGTGCCGTGCTGGAGTAAATGTAGGTCAGGGTAATGTGGATTTATCGTTATGATTTTGGGTCCCGTGGGGCAGAGCCCGTGTCCCCCGCTGACCGCGTGCGGGGACAGGCACAACCTGCTGGTGGTTGGTGCCGCTGCAGAGAGTCGTCTTTCTGCCTCCGACATCGAGCAGGCCCTACGCTGCCGTGGTTCTTAGAGCAGCCTGGATCTGTCATGCTGCCAATCTGTCATCGTTTGCAAACTGTAATGTGATTAGCAAAGAAAAGGGGGAGATGGGATTATTTCTTTCCCCGTCCTTTGCTTCCTTAAAGGCAGAAGACAAACAAACACAAAATAATTGCGGAAATCAAAACAAACACCCAGTGGCTTAGAACATAAGATATTAAGTGAAATATTTCTTTCAAGCTTCTTGATTGTGCTTCGCCTCGTTATTTCATCTGGAAGAAATAAGCACCTTATGGGAAAGTGCTTCCCAATCTCTTTTGCATAAATGTTACAGTGAAACTTTCTGTGATATATAGCTGCCTGTTCAAGAAAATAGGTCATTTCCATACAAATGCCATATTTTTATGCAGCAAATATGCTGAATTCATATACCATCTTCTAGTTAAAGCAATTCTTTTGCTGGTTTTGTGATTTCAGCATATTTGCCTGAATGAAGACAACTGGAAGGGGAGCAGAAAAAAAAATGATTATTTTTTAATTAACTCACGCAGGCCTAATGTCAGGCTAACCACTTGAACACAGCATCTCTGGGGCACGCGCAGGAACATCATCTTCGAATGGCTAATTTTTTTCAGCAAGAAGCATCAGAATTTGAGCACAGTGTATCGCAAAGCTCAGAGGGCTCCTCCTTTGCCGAGCATCTGGAGACTTGGGGGGAAAAAAGTTTTTCTGATGTCACTTGTTAAAGAAGATGCCTAGATGTCCATATCCTCAGGGAAGCAGCTGTTCACACAAGAAGCGCACAAACTGGAGCCAGTAAAGCAATCATGAAGTTTGCAAATCTCCTCATACTCTGTAGCAATCTCTTCTGTGCAGGATGAATTTAATCTATAATGAACCTGGGCTCCTTGCACTATTGCTTTAAAGAAACAACAAACAAACCCTGCCTTCTATGTAGCTGAATTTTGCCATGCCACTTTAAGTTTAGGAAAGGAACAGTGTGGTTTGAGGAATCGGACATACAGAGTCATGTAGTTGCTACAGCTAGGCATCCAAAGGAATTACATCACCTAAAGCACGTAGGTGCCTGAGGCTCCGCTGGTGTAAATCCTTGCAGCTCCATTGCTCTCAGCACAGCACTGCTCGTATCCCTGCGCTGGGGAGATGATTCAAAGATGTTTGGTACCTGCCGGTAGCCATTTATCTGGAGGGCTTTCCATGCAGCTGTTAGTATTTTGTTAAATAAGTTTAAAAATGAAGATGGATAAACCCAGCTTCTCAGCCTGCATGAGCTGGCGTCAGCCCAGCAAAGTGCGAGGGCTACTCAGTGCTGGTGGGGAGCTTCACCTTGCATGTGGCAATCTTCCCCCTTTTCATCCAGCTGGTGATTTTTTTCCCCATGGGAATGCAAAGAGGTGAAGCCATTGCTCTGTGATGATCTTTGGTGGTGCCTATATCCCCTCATCCATGGATGGGCTGTTAACTCATAAGGACAAGGGCTCCCCAGGCTCCTATCCAACTTCTGCATGAATTTCTACGCCTGCCTAAAACCCGCTCCTGTCCTCGTGTGTTGAAAAAAAAAGCCCAAACCAGACAAACATATATTCTCTAAGAAAATCTGCCTTTACCCAATCTTGCTTAAACCAATCCTTAAACTAAATGTTAAGAGAAAAGGGCAGTGGCACTCTGCTAGAATACACTATGAATTTACTAGAATACACCAGGAGTTAGGCTCCTACAATTCATGTGAAAATAAGATGGCTCAAAGGCCGGTTCCTAAGAATAATTATCTGTTGTAAAGCACTTAATGACTTAGCAGTTTTGGAGCTGAATACTGATGTTAAGAAAAAAGAACCCAAAAAATAAGAAGGTGGGATAGCGTTAGCTGTAGCTATTCGGATGGAGTGGCTGAGCTTGGGAAGCTGCCATTGTGATGGCTATAGAGGGAGGCAATGAGCAGAGACAGCAGCCATCAGGGAAGCCGTGGCAGTTTTATGGCCAGGACAGAGCACAAAGATGCTTTCGTTACGACTGTTGCCAGCATTTAGATGGGAACGTCTGCTTATTCTTTCGTGGTATCTCTCCCGAGCCGTGAGGCACTCCCTTGCTCTTCAGCCTCTCCCCAGATTTTGCCCTCCCTGTTCATGGAGGTCGTGTTTGCAGAAGGTGCGTAACCCTGGAGAGCAGAAGCTTTTGGTTCAAAACACCGTCCTGAACCAGCAAAGCTCAACTCAAAGACAGCAGCGACCTATGGGTAAGGAGGCGATGAGTGCTTTTCCGAACAGGGATTTGAAATATCACTGCTTTATTGCTAAAGATGTGGTGAAACCCTAGAAAAGAAAATAGTAGCCTCTGAGCTTTAAAACATATTTTCACAGTAATAATAACTACAAAGCCCTTACACATTACATTTTATTAACAAATAAGCAGGTACTGATCACCAAGGTCTTGTCTGGAATACAATAGACACCTACAAATTTTGCCTCTGACAAAGTCTGTATTTTTCCTCCTCTTCCCTCCGTAAATCATTTTGGTACAGACTCATCTTACTTTAATGAGATGCCATTTGTTCCCCAAGCAGCATATGGGAAAGGAAAGTGATCTTAAGAGGTTCATGTCTTAAGCAGAGCAAAACATTCCCCAGGAGAGGTTTTACCCATTAATCTTACCTGGAGCTTTGGGTGATTGTGTTGTATCTAAACATTGAGATAGTCAAAACTAAATAGAATTTAACTGGAACTAAGCTTCTGTTTCCAATTTCCTATCTCCATGGGGAAGACAGCAAACATTTCCAACCTCATAAAAATATTATGAGTATAATATGTGTTATTAGATGTCCAGATACTGTATTTAATGGAACATTGCATATATATGTGTATATATATATATATAAATTTGAAAAAGTATGTTACTAGTACTTCTTTCTGTAGTGAAGAGATTTTAAGAATTATGTAAAATTTAAACAAAACAGAAGTTAAATTATCATTATCAAAATAATTACTAACTTACCAAAATCCCTGACAACTGTGGATATTCAGGTGACAGTGTTAGGCCCTGATGGAAAACGATACAGTTCTGAACAGGTAAGATAGTGATTTATTTGCTGAAGATTTTTCGTCTTCAAAAATTTTCCACTGAAAAATGTCTGGCTTTAACTGGAAAACAAAATCCTCAAACTGTTTTTTTTTATGATTATTTTATAGCTGAAAAAAATGTGACTCCTTGAATGTTGCTGCAGACCAAAATCTTTTCAACATTGTTTCCATCTTAAGAAAGCACATTTTTCAGCTTAAGAAAACTCCTTTTTGAATCACAGAGAAGCTTTCTAAAAATAGTACTAATTTAGGAGAAAATATTATTTCAACAAGACTTTTTAATAATAGAAGCAGAGCGCTTTATTTCCCTCCTTTATTACAAAAAAAGCACTAACTTTTGTGTGCTTTGGTTCATGTAAATTATGTTTGTAGGGAAAAACCAGTAATCTTGCTGGTATTGAGGAGGAAAAAACACTCTGCCACATGAAGGTTTTGGTATCTGTGCTCAAAAAATTTGTCTGTCTGTATCAATTTTTCTAATAAAAGATTACATGTTCTATAACTTCAGTAATTGACTACTTTAAGGAAGAAATAAAGGATTGGTAATAAATAAAGGAATGAGGTATTGCAGGAAAGACTAACAGAAGTATTGCTGGCAAAGGGCTTAAAGTTCGAAAACTGGCCTTCCATCGCCAAGAAGCGGGGGTGTAATCAACAGGGGCTTGTGAATGTATAATCCTTTTAAATGAATATCCGACAATTTACTCACTTCTGTTATTACATTATTCCAAATGCAAACTATGACTGAGTTCATAATCTTTGTTGCTGTCCACCTGGTATTACTAAAAGTAATAGTTCTGGAAAGAGTGGAAATAGTAGAACCTTGAGGAAATTGATTTTGATTTTCAAGTGGTGTGCAACACTAAAACCAGAAGTTACACCATGTGTATCCACATTAATGAAGCAACAGTAGACTTGAATGACCGATTATGAAGAGAAGAAGGGGAAAAAACTCCAAACATGTTTCTTTAGTTGTCATGCTAGCGTTCCTCTGTGTATGGACAGATCTTTGACTGCTAGGACTGGATAACACCAGAAATAAGATGATTTTTCTGAAGTTTGACACTTTTACAGTTTTGTTTTGCTTTGTTTTGTTTTTTCCCCCACAGGAAGAATGTCACTGCAATATCAGGAGAATGGTCTCAACGACCTATTTTTTTTTTTTAGGTTTAGTGCAGCATTTATAGTCCTGAATAATATAATGGTCCTTGAAGGAGCGCATACAGTGCATCTCTTTGGTTGTGCAAGGACCATAAAATGTGCATACAGGTTGAAAACCTGAGTATGCGCATAGAACAGGTATGGCAGCATAATATACATATATAAATGAACACATGCTGGCGAAGTCATGGGCTCAGTGGGCTCAGATCAGCCACCGCAAAGACAAAGCATGTGCTGTACACGCTTGCAGGTGTGGGGAAACGTTAAAAGAACGAACACTGTTAAGCTGTTAGTGCACTGAATTTCTTTCTCACCTTCATTATCGGCTGATTTTCAGCACCTCTAATTAATGTGCTTGGAGTGGGTGGATCTCTTTACATTTGCCTGTTCCTTTTCACAGCTAAAGCAAGGAACAAGAAAAACTTCAGATTACGATTCTCCGCAAAATGTTTTCCAAGTTTCCAGGTGCCGCAGTGGGCTGGGCAGAGACAGCCCAAACAGGGAAATGCACTACTGGAGATAAATAGCTGTTTGAAAAAAAAGCTGCAATCCTGAAACCTTCCAGATGAAAAGCTGCTTGCATTTTGGACTAGTTTCTAACTCTTAGCTTTGCAACTCTTTGTAATAAGTAAAGAAATCTCAATTATTCAGGAAGTCCCAAACTCTAGAGCTATGCAACTGGTACTCAGTAAGTTTGGTACGTCTCAAATCTTGATATAACCTTCTAGCTCTATAACGCTTAGGAGAACTAACATTTGAATCAGACATTGTGTGATATAACTATTAATATAACTATTTGGGGGGGTAGTGACATTTCTGTTTATCCATCTTCTAAAGATCTTGGGAAATGTGATGTGTTGTTACAGTCAGTTTTGAAAACCATGAGCAGATGTTATATCTAATTTGGTCATGTATTATGGCTGAAATATGGATGATTTGGGGTGAGTGTATTAAGGAGAGATGTTACTTGTGGAAGACCATTTTCCTTTCCTGGTGGATACTGTTGACAGGTACCAAGTGTAGAAAAGATGAAATATTGCTGCAATGTGTTGGGGTTTTTTTTCCATAGTTACATAAAAAAAAGATAGACGCATGCTTGCTGTTGAGCTGGTCAAGTAAGCGAGGAGCTGGCACCTGGGACCTCCTGCCTTCCTCCCAGCCCTTGATGCTGATTTGCTATGCGGATTTAGATAAATCCTTTAATATTGCATTTGTAGTTTACTTCTCTCTAAAATGCTTATCTCTGTACCATGGAGGCATGGTGGAAATATATAGTGCTGCTGTCTGTGTAGAGAAATATTTATAATACATTATAGACTGAGCTAAATGTTTGCAATGAAATCCCAAAATACACAAAACCTAGGCTTGTTGTGCACCAGCTGAAAGGTTAGAATGGGGAAGATCTGGTCAATACCTTTATCAGGTACTGATAAATATTGTAAGTGGCACCAGAGGAGTCACATTCAGGTATTTTCACTTTCAGCTCACCTTTTAAGCACGTCTTGTGTGGCATGGGAAATAACTCGTACCATTGCTGGGCACAGGCACAGCTCTATCTATAAAGAGAAGATTCCCAAAGGACATCAGGAAAGATCAGAAACTGCAGGATCAGCCCTTGCGTGTCTATAGATTCATGTGAGTGTAAATTAAAGCAGAATTTACCTACAGTGTTTTTCAGAAATGGAAGAGTAGCATTTTAGTTCTGGTTTAAGAGTGAAAATTGATTGCTGTGGCTTCTACTGTTCAGGAACCTGATGAGGCTCTTTGCAATGCTGGACGCCTTACAGAGAGAGTATTTCATCCTGCAGTGATTGGTGTCCCACATCCCTCGGTACACGGATACACCTTAAAAGAAAAGAGCAAGCTCTTTCTTAGTGCTCCTGCTTGGGTTTAAGGAGGCAATTAGAGAGAATGCTGAGACCAATTTCTAAATCTGGTGAAAAATTGCCCTGGGTGGACACACTGTGTTCATATTCACCAGTGTGTGAGATAATGTCTGCATTTTCATTGGACTAGTTGGCTTGGATTACCTGGAGCTGCTTCTGAGTAGCTTTAATAGAGTGAAGACCATATATTATTTTATCCAGACAGAGCTCTTAGAACTTAATGTAATAGAAGTATCAAAGCAATGTTATTGTAGTGTTTTACCCTAAGTGTATTTTCAGCAATAGCAAAAGGTTGTGAGTCTGCAAAGAACCCATGAACCCTGGTCCCCAGTCCTTGATGTAGCTCCTTATCAGCACACCTCATTGCCAGTAGTCTCACCATCCTCAGTACAAGTAACTTTAGCCCACTGTCGTGTTTATTATAACACTACATATTGCACATTAAATGCTATTTACTGTAACTCTGCACATAAACGACTAACAGCGTTATTGGGAACTGTCCTTTGCATGCCTTATGTCAAATAGAGATGCAGATCACATTTACAACTCAAAACACATGCAATGTAGATTCATAAATTATATAAGAAACAACACAAAGTAATGAGAGATGTGTCATCTTTAGTTTCTCATTTCAGAGGCAGCAGTATGGCATGGCAGATTTATTTACTACCCCAGCCTTTGGCTTTCTTGTAGTCAATACCTCATCACTTTGTTTTAAGTCTGCAAACAGGAACAAAGATGTTTTGCAAGAAGGAAATCAGTAAGACAACAGCTTGGCCCAAGCTGGGGTGTGGTACTTGAATTTTGGATATCTAGGTCTCAGCCTACATCAGCTACTTGGAATAACCCTGTAGCTTTTGCATGTCTCTCTCTCTCTGTTAACCGGTGTATGGAAAGCATAACGTAAAAGCTGGGAATTAGTCACATCTAAAGGGAACACACTGGTCTCCAAGAGCCAGACTCAGAAATACTGTGGGCCTGAGTGCAGCCAAAGAGGGGAGGTACAGAAATGGGGAGCCGGTAGGAAGAAGCTCAGGTGGGGACCGGTGACACCATGACCATGGCATCTCTACAGAAATGCTGGGAAATGTCCACCAATAAAGACGGTGAGAAAGAGGATGGGGGTTTCGGTTCAAAGCAGCATGCTCCCAGCTGGAGTGAGAAGAAATTAAAAAGAGAAGAATGTTTTTGATCTGAATAATAACCTCGCCTGTCTTTAAGGATTTGAAATAAAATCTGCATTGTGTTCAAGTGCAGTAGTAAGAGATGAAAAATCCCTTTTCTTTAGCCTAAAATTAAATCCGTGTGAAAATGATTCCCTCCCACCCTGGGTGAAATTTGTATTTGGACCAACATTTCTGCATGAGCTTTCCCATCTCTGAGATACCCAATGGGATGTATCTGCCAAGCAACAGCATGTTCTCTTGCTGCCAAAGAGAAGGGCTAGGGCTAGGGCTAGGGTTGGCTAGGGCTAGGGCTAGCTCAGGCATCTGCAGTGCCAGGGTCTGGAGGAGCACGGCTGGCAGGCATCGGCAGCACTGCACACACAGCTTTGCCCCGTAGCCTGGAGGTGCTGCCACAGACGATCTTCTTTCGTCCCATGTTATAGAAACTACATGTACATCTTAGCCAGACCAAACAGATTCCATCCCTCTAAGACAAGGCAAGTAGATGTCTGCAGGGAGTACTGATAAACTGCATGCAACATGCATGTTTGAAGGCTAAACTTAGTCCTCAGCTACTGTGAATGTCAGCTTGCATCATCAGTAAACACTGAATGAAATTGGGCTGGAAGGTGTTATGGTTAATGGTGTTTTATTTTAAATATTTGGTACAAGCAAATTTGAACTGCAGATTGCAGAATAGTCCTTAAAAAGAGGAAAAAAGATGTGATGTATTTCCTCTTTTTGTGTTTATTTGAGAAACAGTAACCACTTAACGGCAGGGTTACAAGCAGAAAGACACTCTTCCGATTATTGCTTTTCTAGGGCATGGTTCCTCCCATGATTTTGTGTGGGCACATCCCTGCGGACACACAAAGCCCCAGCAAAGTGAGGTGTGACTGCTGCACAGCAATTCACAGAAACAGGATGCAAGAAGAATCCTTTCAGAGAAACAAGTTTGTTTACAGCCAGCAAAGCAGTTTGCAACATTCAGGAAAATCATTGAAATGATTTCCTGGTGGACTTGCTTACCAGTTTATCATGTTGTACCAGGTCGTGCAAGTTACTGATGAAAAAGTAAAAATTCACAAAAGTTATGTAGGCAAAAGATGCTCAAAATTACTAGCTGTCTTTGAAAAGCTTGCAATCC
This sequence comes from Rhinoptilus africanus, assembly GCA_013400135.1. NCBI lineage: Eukaryota > Metazoa > Chordata > Aves > Charadriiformes > Glareolidae > Rhinoptilus > Rhinoptilus africanus. The sequence goes on from VXBO01014503.1 coordinate 349,361, forward strand.
TTAAGGTCAGGTTTCAGTTGGTTTTGCCTCTTTTGTAATAGCATCTAGTATTATTCAATAGAATTTCCCATCCGAAGGGTTGGAAAAAACTCAGTAGATGATGTGGATTTGTGTGTGATGAGAATTTCCAAGGAGGATAGCTAAGCAGTCAGAGCAACTAAAAGAGCGAGGCTGTATTGATCATGAAGGTTATAGTTCAGTGACTAGAATAAAGAATATACTGTAACGCAAAGCATGTATTCAGCAGAAAAATGCATACGCATATACAAAATAGAGATTAAAAAAAAACTTTAGTTCATTAAAAGCTTACAGGTTTGTTAGTCTTTTATCGGAGTATATAGTAATAATTTGAGAGAACTTGACTGAAAATTCACAATATTAAACATTTCAAGAAAATAATATTCATGCAAAGCCTACAGAGTACTTTTGGAGCATTTGGATGCTTTAAGTAACTGTATAGAGGTTGTTGGATGTCACAATTTCTTGCATTATTAATAAAAGTAGTAACTTCACATCTTCCTCGTTCTAATTATTTCTCTAAATATCTGCAGGAAATAGAAGCATAAAATAGCAAGCATTTAAAAATACTGGGTAAGCATCTTTTGGAGAATATGCCTATAAAATGAGTCATGCTTATGTTTACAGTTTTATATTGATTTTCAAATCGTAAAATTAGTACAAGATTAGAAAATGGCGAAATCAAGGTGGTTATTGTGAGGGCAAGATTATGAGTCAGTAGTCTCTTGCTACATGAGAATATCCAGTAGTATCACTGGATAACTCTTGGATTTATTAATTGATGGACTTGTGCAACTAAACTGAAACAAGACGTAAAGATCACATGGTATTTCAGGAAAAGAAACCACACAAACCCCAGACCATTTCAGCCACTTGAAGCAGTTTTCGATTAAACAAAAAGTTAGTCACCTCTCAAAATGCACTCATTTTTATATGTGAACTATGGATTAAAAACCGAACAATTTTATTTATATAAGCATATAAAGATATGGACTCGAATTATAAATTATTAATGAAATTATGGATTGGGCATGCTCTCTCTCCTCTCTGACAGTGCATTTCCCCAGCTTTTACTTTCACTCTTGGGGTAGGATTTACTTTAGAAAATTAGAAAAAAGTGTCTGTGTTAGTCTTCGGAGAGGAAAAATTGCACGTTAGGAACCAACATTTCACGGCCTAAAAATAATTTGCAATTACATAATGCTTTCCACTTTCAGAGCAATATTCATGTTAATTAGGCCTTTTAACACCTTTTTGGAGTTTAGTTTAGGATTGGTCAGGGTTCTTTCTTTATGCGACAAGAGGAGTTGGCATTTGTCAGATCCCTCCTGTCCAAGTGCCTACAACATCATTTGGTGCTAACTGACGCCTTTTGGGCAGCGATCGCACAGGCTGAAGGTGGAAACAGCGCCTGAACTGTCCCTGCACTTTCAAACCAGCCTTCTCAGAGCAGGGTTCAGGCATCTGGTCCCTCTGCTGTGCTTTCTGTCCTATGCAGGTGCCAAATCTCAGCCTGCTGGGCTCCGGCACAAGAGCAATAATGAATTTGGGTTTTTTATTTTGTTTGTTTCATTAAAGTCATTTCAAGACAAGCAACTGAGTATTCAATTGTTTGGAAAGGTTATAATTTCCTTTAGAATTGATTTGGTTGTGCAGTTCCCCCCAGCACCCACAGCGTTTCGACAGGGGCCTTAGCAGGACAGGCTACAGGCGCTCTTTTCTTCAAGCACCACGAACACTGGGGGGGTTTCAGCTGAGCAAGCCACCACGTAAAGTTGATGTGCTGATTTCACTGCATCCTGAGGAAGCCAATTTTTCACTTGCCCCTTTTACTGTGGAAAGAAGGAAAGGACAAGAAAGCAGCAACTAAAGAAAAAGAAAAGATCCGTCAATGTTACCAGCTCAGGGCCAGGTCACTCAACTCCAGAGCAAGAGCCGTGCCTGCGGGTGTGATACTACAAAGTGTGGCTGCTCCCTGGGTGTGCGAAAAGCAGCTTTCTGAAAGCCTTTAGACACCTGAAAGTTCCAATACGAGCAGTGGGAGCTGGAGGTCCGGAAAATGTCTGAATTCTTACCTGGAGCAAATAGCAAATCTGAAGACAAGGCTAAGCCCTCTTTGTGCAAGAGGTAGGGACGATGACAGGGAGGAGGTTAGTGACATGTCTCATTTAGTCTAGCATCAGACCAGAATGTTTCTGACACGGGGTTGTTTCTGTAAAGACTAAGCTGCAGTGATAAGCCCTTGACCGCAGAAAGGAGTGACAGCGGCTCTGAAAATCAAGAAGCCTCGTGCAGTACCAGGAGCACCATGCATGAGCAAGGGCACCATGGACCAGTGGCAGCACAGGTGACAGGAACCACTTCCCTTGTCATCTTTCCAGGAAGAAGGGATGTGTAAGCACAGGTCACCAGAGTGCCTAACAAATAATCCCAGGTGTGATTATATTGCCAGCCACCGGAGCCTGCGGCTTCTGCTTCCTGACTTGCAATTCTGGATGAAACAAGTCAGGAATTGCGAGTGAACGGAATAATTTTTCCTCCCAATGGTCTTCTCAAACATCAACTCAGTAAATAACTAGGTCAGATGAAAAATTAAATAATTCCTTGTCCTTTCTTCTGTTTCTTGTTTAAGCAATACATTTTAGAGGTGAAAGATATATATGGCATAACTGACTACTTTTTTTTTTCTTCTTTTAAATCTTTCTTTCACAATATGTACAACACAAGGGGTTTTTTTTATCTTCATTGGTGATTTCACCTTATTTCATGGCTACCCACAACCCTTAGTTGGATGGCATGGGTTGGAAAGCATCTTGAAACTTTTCTCCCCATTACCTCTGACAGCAAAAAATGTGGATGTGCTTAAACCCCTGTAGGTGCCGGGTAGGGATGTGCCTCTTCTTGGGCGAGCAAAGCTGGTGTGCCTGCCTGTATGGGTCCCCAAACCCACAAGGCTGGCTTGATAACAACCACAATGCCCAAACCTTGTGTCTGGGCTTCTGCTCTGTGGAGGCTGCGGGTCACCAGCAAATTGAAACACACATGGTTCCTAGCCAATCAGCTTGCCCAGTTTGCCTGGCCAGCCAATCAGCATGCATATAAACACCTACCGGAGGGGCATGCTCTGCATTGCCTCTTGACCAACAGGGGGCGAGGCACGAGGTCCTCCAGCGCCAGGTTTCTGCTGAAACAAGGAGGTATGGAAGGGGAAGGTGCTCCGTAGGCTCACGTGGGCCATTCAACCCAGCAGGTTTCTCCCTGCTGTAGAACCTAGGTGTTGATGCACAGCTTTGAGCTTTCTACATGTGACGCACTGTAGCTTTTTGAGGTCTTAAATGAGAAGGCTTCTGTGGATGTTTACAATACAGCTGCATGAATGTTTTTCAGTTATTACCCATGTGCATTCAATGGTCTATTTTTTTTCCTTCCAGTGACCTGTTTCCACTACTGGGTATAGAAATGTGTGATCAGGTCCTCCCTGTGGTGACCCTTGCTGAGTCCGCTGGCAGTGCCCACCCTTCAACATGCAGGCAGCTGCAGCAACTGAAGATTGGTGTGGCAGCCACGGAGTTATGAACTGTTCCAGCATGACCTTCACTGGGATGTGAAGAATATTGACAGTGCTGGTGATTTCAGGGCTGTCCCCTAGGTAACACGTGAAGACTGCTGTAGTAGGGAAAGAATTCTGGTATTCTAGGAACTTATTTTAATAAAATGAAACAAACACCCCCAAAACCCAGATGTGCTCACTCCTAGGTGATCACCAGGAAAGTACAGGGATGGGCCTTGTTTGGTATAAACAATGAAACTGTCTTCAGACTCTTTAAATCACAGTCCATGCTTGTGGCAATCACACCCGGTTGAGTAAATCCCTCTGGGTATTTGCCATCAATGTAAATATTCTCCTACCCTGGTATTTTAATTGATTTGAAAGGTTATGGGAGATGTGGGTTAACTTCATAACATTTTTTTATCTATTTGTGATCCAAATCAGAATTTGAATTCTCATTAGAGAATGGGAAGGTTGTGCAGTAATTCATTCTGATTTGGCTATATTATGGATTTTTCCCATTTAAAGCTCTCCTGTATTTATAGTAGATGTACCAAAACTCGACCATATACAGCAAGCCTCTACTTAGAATGATGGTATACTGTGTCCTCTGTTGTTCCTCCATGTAATTAGGATTTCCCTTCAATCCTATTTGTTTCACTATCACATGTCTCCTTGTATTTTATTCATGCATTTTGCCTTTCATGTGTACTTGAAGTTGACAATTTGGGTCTGGGGATTTTAAGTTTACAGCACAGGAATTAACAGATTGCAATCTTTGTCTGAACCACACTGCTGTCCGCAGTGAGGAAAGACAGGAAGCGCTGAAGGCTTTTGTTTTTAGCTTCCTGGGACACTGCTAATAAGTCAAGATATAAAATTGTTGTATTTCTGTGTTACTAACATGTATAGGCAAAACCAGCAGCTGTAGTTTCTGTACCAAGTGGTATCTTAAAAATCACAAGGACTGACTGAAACAACATATGCTTTGCTGTCACAGGAGTTTCATTTAGAAATATTGCAACTTTTTTCTTCTATCTATCCATGGACATGAAAGTGTGACTTAAAAAGGAGAATGTATTGTGTTTGGCTTTTCTTTTTCATGTAAAAAAGAGTGCAATTGCTGTCTTCTTCTGAACAACACACAAACCTCAATGAAATCATATTTTTTTTCAAGTGAGGTCTGGAATAGGTCTGTACTGAATCAAGAGAGGATCTCATTTCTTTGTGAGTGTTTCCACTGAGGCCCAAAGCAGGACGTGGCCCCACAGACACCATTGCATAGCTAGAAGTGTTGGCATGCCCTTCATCCTCCTTTTAGTAATAATGAGGAGACACCGATGTTGTGGATCCAATCCATGAAAATAAAACTAGCAGATCTGAAGTACAGAAATAGCAGTCAAATACAGAAAATGTACTTGTGCAGTGAAGCATATTTGAAATAGCTAATGCCACTGGGCAAATATACTGATGATACCTTTTCTTTCAAAAGTCAGTCGATTTTACACTGCTTGTGCAAAACCTACAGCTTAATTAAAGGATACGGAGGAGTTTCTTTTTCCTAGTCACCATCCTTTCAGAGCAAGTGCACTGCCGATGCTATGTAAGAGCCTTCATTCCCAGAAATGCATGCTTTAAATCCCCTTTATTTTTTTTGTGTTAAAGTTGGAAAGAGTGGTATCTGAGGATTTCTGTTCAAGCCTTGGTTCAAGGGTTAGGTCTCACCGGCTTATTATCAGTTTCAGTGTGAATTGAACGAATGAAAATTTCATCAATGTTTCATTTTGATAAAGCTATAAATAGGCTAATTTAAATGGTGATTTACTAATTTTTAATTATTATGGGTTTTTTTAAAAAAAAAATCATTGTAACCTGAAAGGTTTCTAGGATATTTAGGAAGTTCTGCTGAAAACAGACAGCAGTTCAAAGGAAAAAATGAATATATAGTCATATATTCCCTGAAATACAGACCTTAAGGAATTTAGGCAACATTCTAGGACCATTTAACAGAAATATGTCTCTTCAGATATTAGCATAATATTTCATTGGTAGCGGTGTGGTATCTAGCTAAAAAGCAAGCTTTTTGAGTAATGCCAAAACCAAAGGATACTGTAATATCCTCCACTTTCTAAAGAGATCTCGGTGCATATGTTTAAAAGTAATTTATCTGATGGTAGCAAGAGTGTCTCCATGACAGCAGTCGTAAAGCTATTACTTCCTTGGAGCAAAGTTTTCTGTGAATGTGAACAATGCATAGTTAAATCTGTAGAGTTAATAGAAGATTGAAGCACGTTTTTAAGGAAGTATTGATAAAGAAGCAGTATTAACTATAAGGATAACTCAGTTCCCACAGAGTTGCTGCTGCTGTTTTGGTGATTTAACATGGATTGCTTAAGGTTCTTCCTCTATGCTGGTCACTATGACAGTAATTGCCAACTCATCTTGGCCCTAGCATAACCCATGGCTTTTCTGCTCATCCAAGGACGTTGCAGACACTTCTTTCTTTTACTGGCAGTGTAGCAACCTCCTTATGTGAGCCACCAATGCATCTATCGTAACTGTTCTTCTTCCTCAGAGCAAGACAACTTTTATCAACACACTCCCTGGCCAGTTTTGCTTCTTGCAGAGATACAAATTTTAAACTATGAAAATGATGAGGTGTGATTACAAACTCTACATCATGCACAGCAAAGTGCCTTGCCTTACTTTTTAATTGTCACTGTCCATAAACACCAAAAACTGTGGTAATGCCATACACATGTGCATTGGTTGACATCCTGAATCTTCTTTCATGTAAGTAGTATTAACAAGCTTTCCTTTGGAGACTCTTTAATTCTTTCTGTTCTTTGTGTCAGCAGAGAACTAAAAAAAATTAGAAAAGAAGGGGTGTTTTGCTATAAGTCAAAGATGTGATAAACATGGTCCCTTCTATGGTAAACTTACAAACTAATGCCATACTGACCAGTCTGCCTTTCATTTCTTTCCTTTATGTGCCTATAGCAGCATTCTCCAGGGCTCCTTTGCTTCCCTCATACTTGGGGGTGAGGGGTTGTTGGATGCCCACACAGTGCTTTCTGGATTTTCAGGTTTCTCAGAGAGGAGATTGCATGAGAGATCATTTTAGGATGGAAATAAAGCAGCCACAAGG
>VXBO01014504.1:0-53723 GCA_013400135.1 Rhinoptilus africanus
GAGATCATGGCCCTGTGACTGCATGCAGATCTCCATCTCTTCCTGTTTGTTCCCCATGCAGTGTGCACTGGTGTACAAGCATTTCAGAGAGGGAGTTGTGTGTGTAGTTTTCANTATCAGCATCTCAGAGAGGGAGTTGAGCATGTAGTTTTCATCCTCGAGGGGTGGTAGCCCTTCTGGTTCTCAAAAGTACTAGCATGCTGCCCCACAAGTGCTGAGCTGCTACACCCAGGCACCTCTCTGGCAAGCCCGGTTGCATCCCCATCCCCCTTCGAATCTAGTTTAAAGCTCTCTCAATGAGCCCTGCTAACTCTTGCCCTAGGACCCTTTTTCCGCTGCGAGATAAGCTATTCCTGCCCGTTACCAGCAGGCCTGGTGTCTTCTAAATCAAGCCGTGGTCAAAGAACCTGAAGTCCTGCCGGTAGCACCAGGCTCGGAGCCAGGCATTGATCTTCTGGCTCTTCCCATTTACCCCCTCATCATTCCCCGCAACTGGCGGGATAGAGGAGAACACGACTTGTGCTCCCAATGCCTTGAGCAGTTATCCCAAGGTCCTGAAATCTCCCTTCATTGCCCTCGGACTTCTCACTACTTCATCACTGCCTACCTGAAAAATCAAAAGGGGGTAATAATCTGAGGGCCGTGCTAGGGAAGAAGCTGCTTCTTCACAGCCTTAACCTGGGCCCCAGGGAGGCTACAGACCTTCCTAGGTAGCGGGTCCAGTCTGCATAGGGGGCCTTCCGCTCTCTTCAGTAGTGAGTCACCTGTAACAATGACCCATCTTTTATTCTTTACTGCAGAGGTTTTGATGCAGGGAGTGGTCCAGCCAGACCTCGATGACACCTCCCAGCTGAAAGAAATACCATGCTCATCATTGTCCGGTTCTTCTTGCAGAGCACTGTCCCTGTTACGCAGTGGCATCCGGGAAGCTGGGGCAGTCGCTGGGCAGACGCGACTGTGGTGCCTGTTGTGCTGGGCAGGAACATCTTGCCATTTCCCCCTGTCCTCCAAGTCACCGCATTCAATCAGGCAGAGAGAGGACAGGGAGTTCTCCGTAGCAGGAGCTCTGTCTGCCTGCTGGGTTTCTATCACAGGAGGCTGGGTGCGACTCCGAGTGTCTCTCTCACACATTTCCTGATGGCCCTAAACCCACTGACCTCCTTCCTGAGCTCCATCACTAAGCGCAGGAGCTCCTCTACCTGGGCACACCTCTTTGGACCTTCATTTTTAATTGATTCTCTTCTATATGAAGACATAAATTAACACCAAAAATTGTAATAAGGGTTTTAGCGTGAACAGAAAAGAGCTGTTCACAATACCTGAAATAAAGTTATATTTCTGTTTCCATTTCATGGATTATTTATAACATTTCTATTATTAGATGCTATTAAAAATGCCTGTGGAGAGGCAAAATGATGGTTTTCTTTCACGCATAGAGTAAATCAATGCAGATTGTTACACAAACACTGAATGCTCTCCATGGTCCTCTCTTTAATGGTTTTGGGGTTTTTTTACCTCCAAGAGGCACTGGGCCTCTTTTGTCTTACTGAAAAAGTGAGTGTTGTTTTCATTTAGAAAGGGAGTAGTAGTTTTTGTCCCAAATTGCCAAATTCATCCCTGAGCACGGGAACTGGAGACTCACTGCAGTGTCGAGCACTGCAAAGAATAGTTAGCTCTCCTTGTTATGCAAAATTATTGGTCTTATGGTATGCCATAAGTTACCCATTTTGTAATTTTTTTAAGACATTCATCCCGTTCCTTGTGCCCAGTTTGATCACCAATGCAAATGTTGTAGGAGGTACAGGAGCCCTTTGATGTCTCCAACCAGGGCTGGTGAAAGGGCATGGGTTGCCGGGGGGCCTGAAGGCTGGGAGAGGGGCAACCTGTGGCAGCTGATGGTGGGGGTGGAGATGGGAGTAGAGCTGGCTGGAGCCTTTATGGGGCCCAGGAGCTTCTGACAGGAGACCAGCATCATCAGAACTGGATGTCACCAGAGCTCATACCAAGGACAACTGGAAGTACTGCTCCTGGGCTGGCTCAGAGGGCTTTCCTAGTCTCCAGCTTGGAGTGTTGGACACCAGCATCCCCGACCCTGAGGCCAAAGCTGCTGCCTGGTGTGTCACACTTGGCCGCAGGATGGAGGGAGAGAGCTGTGATGCCCCTTCTCCCTGTGCTGCCCAAACTTTTGGAAGGGGCTTCGTCTGGGGAAAACTGTGAGATCAAGAAGATTAAGAGGAAACCTTTCCAGGGAGCCCTTTGTTAGCTTTCCTGCAGTCCCAGTCCCTGCCCAGGGTCCACATTGCTTCTGTCCAGGTCTCAGTTTTCTTGTGAGAGACATCCAGACACTCTTATCACAACACGCTTGATCAGATACCTGTCTGGGAGAGCACAAACTGGAACACAGGAAATTCCATCTGAACATGAGGAAAAACAACTTTGAGGGTGGCAGAGCACTGAACAGGCTGCCCAGGGAGGTTGCAGAGTCTCCTTATCTGGAGATACTCGAAACCCGCCTGGATACATTCCTGTCCAGCCTGCTCTAGGTGAACCTGCTTTGGCAGGGGAGTTGGACTAGATCTCCGGAGGTCCCTTCCAACCTCTACCATTCTGTGATTCTGTGAGATCTACCCACAAGTGGTGATCCCCATGGGAGTCCGAGAGCTGTGGACCCCACGGATCCACCCCCAGAGTGGCCAGCAGGACCCTGTGACCACATCTGAGCATTTCTCCTAATGTACTCGATCACATGGAGGCCAAAATTCAGATGTGTGAGATGATTTGGCCCACAGCCCTGGACTAGCTTTATACGTGTGGCTCTGTTTGCTTCAGGAACCACAGCAGAATGCTGCTGTGCAGACACACAGAGGGGCCATCTGCCAAATTAAGTCGGTTGACATTTTTCTTTGGCTTTTTTGTTTTTTTTTCTGATAAAACATGATTTTTTAGAAACAATTTTTGGAAATTCTTTGAGCGTTTCACAGACTACTCATGTTTCAAGAAACTCTTTGTGGATCAGACTTCAGTTTCAGCTTAAATTTGGCTCAGGGGAAGGGCAACCAGATGAGGATTCAAAATCAAACCTATGAGGAAATAAGAAGTGTGTTATTTTAAATTAGGATTACCAAACTCAAACCAAAGTCAGCGGGGTGGGGGGGAACAATCAACCATCAAACCTCTGTAAAAAACAAGCTGGAAGAAGCAGCAAAGGCATTTGGAGTTTAAACTACCTGGGATGCCCTGGACCTGCTGGAGAAGCCCAGAGGAGTGGAAGGGGAGAAGTGTTTGAGGTGAATTGTTGGAGAGGTGATGGCTAAGCAATATCCCAAGGGGAAAGAATAAGTCTGATAAGGGAGGGTAGAGAGGTGTAAATGCTCTTTTCTTGCGGTCTGGGATTAAAGGAGACTACCCGCATGAGCACACCCTTCTGAGATAGGCAAGACATCAATTTCCCAGGCCATCACCCGTCTTGTAAGCATACCTGTTGCATGCCATTTAAAGTCCTCCAGGAGCAGAGATGAAGTTCCCTCAAACAGTTGGGCACATGATTTTAAAACAACTGTGTTGTTAGTGCCATCCAAGGGCCTGAGAGTGTTCATCCAAGCCCTTGAGCACTAAAACTGTAAACATTTCCTGACCTATTTCTCTGCTAGCCTGCCTGGGAAAGGTCCAAGGGAGTGTTGAGGCCTGATCAGACAAACAAGACAATCAGTTTTCTGCGTGCTCTTCTTTTCTTGACCTTTCTTGAACTAGAGCTTTTCATTGTCATTAGTCTTAGCTCCCAAACAGTCCAGTAATACCCAAGGCACCTTCAGTACCAGGTCCAGATGCATAAACCTAATGTTGTAATTTTGAGAAGAGAAAACGGTTCCTGAACACTGTTAGTAGTGGAGGTCTCCCAGACATTAGCAGAGCTGCTCTGCATTATCCTGCAGAATGATGTGCCATCGGCATTTCCAAACCTCCAAATTTGACTGCACACTTGGAGAAACACATTCCTGCTAGACCACTCTCTTACCAGCCGTCCACACCAGAGCACTGCTCAATCAAAGGCTTAATACAAGAAGAAATTAACTCCATGAATGTTGTCTTTCAGCTGCTTTGCAGCTGTGAGACAAACAGTCTGCACAAACCCTGGTCATGAATATACTCCATCTTGCAAATGGCAGTGCACTTGCGATTCTGCTCCAGCACGATGACTTATTGAGAAAGCACCAGGCTGTCTCAGGAACATGAGGAGAACGTTGGTTCAACGTGGTCTGTGTGAGGAACCCCATAGAGAATGGTTGTTCTTTGTGGGCCTCTAATGTTGCTGGTACCAGAGGTTCTGGCTGTGCAGAAGATCTGATGAAGGCACCAGCGTGGTTCTCAGAAGTGAATGAACATGAAAGCGAAGTCACCAGATGGCTAGCAATGTGCAGAGTGGAAAAGAAAGGAGAACAGCAGACCCGAAAGACAAACTCCATCATTTATTGGTGGGCAAAACCACCTCTGACTCATTTTGTGGTGCAGCAGCTGAGGAGGCTGAGGACACAGCCCTCTCTGGGCAAAGGGTGTGCAAAGTTGGGTGCAAGACTCCACTGAGCAAGCAAGGGAGCAAAGCAGCACAAGAGAGCAACAGCCTGCACAACTTGCACCTTTGTGTGAGGAAACCTTGGTTCATCAGAAGATGGGACCTTCTGCCTGATTGCCTCTTTGATACCCTTTGTCCTTCATGAGCGCACTGCAGAAGAAGCTGGTGAGGAGAAGTGGATGCGTTTCTCCTTGCTGGGAGTTTCACTCTGATCTCTTGGTAGCATGGGACAAGAAGAAATACCTCCATGCCCACCCAGTGGAGTTTCACAGCTGAGACAAAAGCCTTGATCACACCCTCAGACCCACTTGATGAGATTGCACAAATTACGTGTCTGACTTCTTCCTTCTCCCAATCCCTGCCCACTTCTTGTGAGGTTCTCTCACCTCTCTGGTGAGTCTGTGTGGGGTGAGAGCTCTTGGGCTTGCTGAGCCCTTTGTAGTGACTTGAAGTTAGCAGATCTCAGGAACTCACTTGTAAACTTGCCAGCTCAGATTTTGAGTTGTCAGCTGATCTGTTCCAACCAGTGATCCTGCCAAAGCAACCTGACCTGCCGGAGCGGAGGTGTTACCAGAAAGGATGAGCACTTTCAGCATAGAGACAGAAATTTCATTCAAAAAGCAGTGCTTGTGTCTCTTTTTATTGGGAGCTTATACTTAGAGCTTGGCTTTCCTAAGATTTTTCTGTTTTCCAGAAGCAGAAAATGTTCTGTTTGCATATATTGGTGCTTTGCACTGACTTTAAGGACTACATGGCTACCAGGCACCTGGCCACCATACCCTGATCATGGGAAGCACCACATTCAGTACCATCTTCCATCCTCTGTTGACCTGTTCTCTGTATTCCTGGGAGGGGGACATGGACTGGCTGTTCTCTTGTACAGTGGCTAGCACAAGGAGATGCTGTCCCATCTTCTAGTCCTTCCAGATGCTCAGCAAAGGGCATAATTACTAAAAGCAGTGATCGATCCATCACCTACACAAGTGCAATGCCATCTTTACTGTTATGATATGGCTGTTCAAGTCCTCAGCTAGAAAAATAGCCTACAAGTGTTGGGACAGAAATTTGGAACTAGTCTTATTGTCACTTTTAAATACTGTCTTCAGTTCCCCAGCTTTGAAAACCAAGCTGTGTTCCCTGGTGAAGCAGGCCCTGGGCAGGGGGATGGTAGCAGTACTTCTCCCAAGGTCCAAAACCGTGTGTTCAAGGCTTTACCTCCAGCACAGGCAAAGGAAGATGGGGAATAGCAAATGGAGAGGGTGCTAAGTCTGGATCAGGCACTGGAGGAGGGACTGAAGAAGAAGGATAGGGCTGAGAGGAAGTGGGCAGAGAAGAGAAAAGCAGTTCCTCCAAGCTCAAGGCTTGGAGAAGCAACCTGAGGTTTCTAGCTAACACCTTCATCAGAGCCATTCCCGAGAGGAATAAGCGTACTCCCATTCCTGCTTTTGTGTCTGCCTGCTGGGAGGAGTGACCTGTTTGTTCAGGCGTATGGTATCCCCATGGTGGTCTCTCCACCCACACTACCCTGGTCTCCTGCACCTTCTCCTTCTAGAAATGCAGCACCTGATTCTGGACTCATTTTTCTGTTGACAGATTTGTATTTTCTTGGCAGGATCTGAGCGAGTTAAATTCGACAACAGTGAAGAGCCCCACCAACACTGTGGCAGTACAAAACCTCAAAGCTGGCACCATCTACGTCTTCCAGGTCCGGGCACGTACTGTGGCCGGGTATGGCCGGTATAGTGGCAAGATGTATTTCCAGACCATGACTGAAGGTGAGTCTTCAGCTGCCTCTGCATAAAGGTGACAGAAGGTCTAGAGAGACCTGAACAAGGTGGAGATTCACTGGCAGCAGTGCTGGTCCCCTATATGCATGTCCCCCCCTATATGTTAATGCATGTCAATACATGCATTGACAAGTCACATGTATTTATTCGACCTGGCAAGACCTGGAGAGAGGCGTGGACACTTGGTGGTCCATGCAGGGAATCATGTAATCCAGGCCAATTTCTGCCAAGCTTTTCTGGCATCAGGACACGTCCATCCAGTAGGATTTAAAGTGAAATTTATGATTTTGATATGCACAGCTGTTGATGACAAATTCAGACCTGGGTCTCTATTTTCTAAATTTGTCCTGCTAAATAAACCAGACCAAGCCAGTTTTCCAGCCCTGAGGCCGAGCAGCAAGGCACAGCATGCATCCATGGGACTCAACTTTCCCACCCAAGAGAGATAGCTACATCCAACCTTCCTACTGGGGCACATCCCCTGTCATACCCAGCATGAGCCGTGCCTGGGACAGCATGAACTGTCCTGGACCTAAACCACGCCAGGAGGCCCTTAGCAATAGCCATGTAAATGTGGGCAGTGCTCAGGGCCGTGCTGTGACCTTGATGAACTTGTTAGTGTAGAGCCATCCTGTGCCTCAGTAACCCATTCCCTCTTCCCGCTTGTCAGCCGAGTACCAGACCAGTGTCCAGGAGAAGCTGCCGCTCATCATCGGCTCCTCTGCAGCAGGACTGGTGTTCCTCATCGCTGTAGTCGTCATTGGTATTGTGTGCAACAGGTAGGTCAGTCTGGGTGCAGGAGCCAGAGCTGGGGCTGTGCAAGGGGGTGGCAGCTGGAGATGGAGGGTGGCAGAGGGAGGGGAGGACGGGGACAGGAAGGTGAAGGGGGAAAGACATGGCCCTGCAGTGCGTCTCTCAGCCCTGCTGGTGCTCAGGACTCCCTTTCTTTCCAGAAGACGGGGCTTTGAGCGTGCTGACTCCGAGTACACCGACAAGCTGCAGCACTATACCAGTGGCCACAGTACGTACCACGGCCCCCCGCCAGGCCTGGGGGTCTGCTCTCTCTTCGGTTTGTGTTCCTGTTCATCATTCCTTGAGGCGTGCGGGGAGGGTTCAGGCCACCTAGCTGGGCAGGAGTGTGCATGTGTAGACAGGAGGACCTCCATGCTGTCTAGATCCCCCACCAGTCCCCTATGATCTAGATCCCTGCCCTACCTCTAGAGTCTATGCTCTCCAGGCTTGCATGCTATCAGGTGCCAACTGTACAGTGAGCTCCTGTGCATGCTCTACAACCGCCTGCGACATCCAGTACACATTGCTCCACCTGCCCCTGAAGCCTCACCCTCTTGGGCAGTGCAGCCCCTGCCACCACACCTCATGTTGCTACTCCGACTCCTGAGCTCTGCCCAGCGCGTGAGCAGCAGTGAGACCCCTTTCCCAACTTCCCCACATCCTGCAGAGTGCTGTCCTTCTGCAGGAACCTGCATACCTCGTGGTGCCTTTGCTGCAGCCCATCCTAGTGCTCCCAGCATCCTAGTAGATATGAGATATATCTATATATCTACATATATAGATGTATGCATATACATATATGGATATAGATATACATATATAGATATATGTATGTATAATACAATATGTAACATGCCCTCTCTTGTAGCCCCTCTCTTCCAACATCCTTGTGCACTGCAAGGCATTCCCTCACATCTAGCATTCCTACTGAAGACCTTGCACACCCTGCCTCACCCTAATGCATCCTCCTTCCCCTCATTAACCCCTGGCTGCATGCCCTCTGCAACACCTTTCCCCCTCCTCACTAGAGACCAGTCACTATAATCCTGCTTTGTTTGAATCTCAGTTGTTATTTACCTCGTGTTATACTTGCAGCTTCAAGATTTCCGTCCTTTTTCTACCTTGCTCCTGTAGAGACCTGGGCCTTGTTCAGAAAATGGAAAACATCAGTATTGTTTCAGCACAGGACTCACTTTTGCTTCTGCATTTACCTGGGAAACATTTCCCAAAAGGCAGGGCACTGAGCGGCGTCTCTGTGCCAGAGCAGCAGTGTGCTGGCTGCCTTGCTATAACTTCCCAGGAAAAATGACACTTTTCAAGAAAGATTATGTAAATGCAGCTCTCAGTTGTTTGTCAGTCCCCGCTGCATGTGTAAACATACATTCACACTTTCTCCTGGGGTCTGGTGCATAACATGACAGCTTCAGGCTGGGGTGGCATTAATAGCTGTGCCTTCATGACTGTCAGAACAGACTCGATGCCACTGGATGCAGCTGCACTGATAACAAGCCTGGGGTGCCTTTTAGGCACATCGCCACTGAAGACACCAGCCCAATGCATAGTCCCTGCTCGGCTCCCCAGCACTGATTGCTGTGGAAGGGCTACAGCTTATGGTTAGCAAACTGAGAAGGCTCAGGGAGCCTATAACCATTGCTGCAGCTCCCCTGAATCCTACCTGTGGAGCTGGGAGTCGTGCCTCTGGTTCTGTGTTGGGCTCCTTATTTAGTGAGCTGTGAGCTCCGCTGTCCAAATACCCCCAATTTTGGAGCAAGCCAGAGGCCAGCAAAGTGAGTATAGAAAGGGAAGAACTGGGGACTGCAGGGAAGAGCTGTCCCACAGTGTAGGTAGTGTGTGATGTGGCGTCAGCAGTCCAACCTCACCAGGTCCCATGGCTGTTGCCTTTCACATAAGCGTATCACCGTGCCTTCTGGCCTGCCTAGCGGGCCTGCCTGGCTTTTGCAGTTTCCCCAGTGTCCCCTACAGCTTGTCTTGGCCATGTTGAGGCTACCAAGAGGGAACCCAGCCTCACAAGGGGGGGTTACCTGTCAGGAGATAGGGGGCAGACTGGACTGTCCTTCCTGCTTGCACTGTCCCTGGAAGGGTCCCAGACACCCTGGTGGAGGAGTCAATCTGGCTCGGTGGCTGTGTCATTAGCACCAAGCACCTAGAGCTGCCTCCCCTGCAGATCTCTATGTAGACAACGAAGAGCAGCATGTGCCTTAGGTTACATCCCACGGCAGACCTTCACCATCTGCTGTCTTGAGTGCTGAGATCAGGTCTTCTCCCCTTTCCCATGCCTCTGCTGGGATGGTGTGCTGAGGTGGAAGCAGCATGCAGAGGAGGTCAGTTGCAGTCTCTGCAAATGGTCCTCTTCCAGTGTTGCTGCATGATAAGCATGGTGTGACATTAATTTGCCTGAGCACCGTCTCCCAAGAGCAAATGCTTCTCTTGCTTTTCCTCTGGATCCGCAAAAAAAAAAAAATATCCTGCTGCAGAGGACGTGTGGTTCTCTGTGATCAGTTTGCAGTCCTAGCTAATGATACAGCCCTCCACTGCCCCGACAATGACTTATGGGCCAATATTCATAATAAGCCGTCTTTAATAGTCCTGTATAAACATGGCTCTGCATGCTCTTTCTCAATCTGCTTTGCTGTGTCTGCTTCATGCCCTTGGTTCTGCAACTTGCTGAGGTCAAAAAGACCCTCACACAAATTGGTTTCTCTTTTCCTCGGTGCCAGACATCAGTTGTTCCATTTGCATCTGTCTGTCTGACTCTCTCCCTCACCTTTATGCAGTGACTCCAGGGATGAAGATTTATATCGATCCGTTCACCTATGAAGATCCCAATGAGGCTGTCAGGGAATTTGCAAAAGAAATTGATATCTCTTGTGTCAAAATCGAGCAGGTGATCGGGGCAGGTAGGTGAACTGTGAATGGCTAGCTGGCCCTCAGCAGCACAGTCTCCTTTGTGGTTTCAGGCTTTGGTGGGGATTTAGCCTTGCATGTACTGGGAAGACTAGTGTCAGTAAGGTCTTACATTTAGCCCCAGCCTGGACTAGCAGGAACAAAGTGGTCCAGCGCTGGAGGAGCAAGTACATCGAGAGCTGGAAACAAAGAATTCCCATGTGCATATAGTATCCAGTGCTCCTCACCAATGATGAGTCTACCTGAAAGGTCTTTGGTGTGGAGTGAGGGAGGAAGCACAGAGCAGATAGATGGTGAGTGGTTGGCTCAGGGGCGGGCAGGGTGGGCAGGGCTGGAGCCTGTAAGAGCAGGGTCCCCTGGGGAGAAAGGCAGGGGTCTGGGAGGCTGACAAGCCCTACTTGTTTCTCTCTGTTCACAGGGGAGTTTGGTGAGGTGTGCAGTGGGCATCTCAAGCTTCCTGGCAAAAGAGAGATCTTTGTGGCCATCAAGACCCTGAAGTCTGGTTACACGGAGAAGCAGAGACGGGACTTCTTGAGTGAAGCCAGTATCATGGGGCAGTTTGATCACCCCAACGTCATCCACCTGGAGGGGGTGGTGACCAAGAGTTCGCCAGTCATGATCATTACTGAGTTCATGGAGAATGGCTCACTGGACTCCTTCTTGCGGGTATGAGATCCTGGGAGCATGCAGCCCCAGACATTGTGTTGGGCCAGAGGAGGACTGGAGGGGAAGTTTCCCTTCCCTGTGCCCGTGTAACAGTGCTTTTCACTTCCCAGTATCCCCTGCCACTGGGATAGCTGTTGCACAGTTCAGAGGTCCATGTCTCAGGAACAGAGGTGGATGTGGCACCAAAGCTGTCATCTGTTACATGTGTCTGTCCACTCATGCTAGTGAAAGGCTGTGCCTACTGGTACGCCTGCCTACAGATGCGTTTACAACCTCCGCCTCTGTGGAGATGGAGGAACAGAGCTTTAACCCAGCAGGACTTCACCTCTGTCTAAATATTTATAGGTCAGAGTTTGAAATGGTTAACTCACTGTGTTGAAAGGAGATAACCTGCTTAATAGGAACAGATTGCCTCTTCTGAACCCTCCTGTGCAAGGTGTGGCAGATCTGCCACCTTTGGATGACAGCAGCCATTGGTAGTGATGCCCATAGGGTGTTTGAAGCTCTCCACTCTTCTCCCTCTTGCTTTGAGAAGGAACTTACTTGTGGCATCTTGACATGCAGCGCAGAAAGAGGCTACTGGCTGTTTGCTGGAGCATGGCAGGCTATGGATTTGCTCCTCTCACGTGGACTCTTTTCCTCTCTTCCCCTAAGCAAAACGATGGGCAGTTCACAGTGATCCAGCTGGTGGGCATGTTGCGGGGCATCGCGGCAGGCATGAAGTACCTGGCCGATATGAACTATGTGCACCGGGACCTGGCTGCTCGCAACATCCTGGTGAACAGCAACCTGGTCTGCAAAGTGTCTGACTTCGGCCTCTCCCGTTTTCTGGAGGATGACACCTCTGATCCCACCTACACCAGTGCACTGGTAAAGCTGCGCTTCCAGAGGGGCAGGGATGGGTGATGAAGGAAATAGCAAGAGAGAGAGGCCAGGGCAGGGGGGGGTCCTCCCTTGGTGTGGGGAGCAGTTTTTCAGGGTGCCAACAAGGGAAATTAGGTGCCAGATGGGAAAAACCAATGAAATGAACCAAGGTCCTGTCCATTTGCCCAGTGGCTATTGATGGGCCCTATAGTCATTACTGTGGATAGCTGAGCCTCTTCCAAACATACCTGCAAACACACACACGTTCCTGATAAAGCCCTTAGTTGGGATGATGCCTTATATCCATCCAGCATGGACCAGCTGGGGGTCCTCTGAGATACTGCCCCAACAGATCTGTTGCCAGAGCAGCAAGTGGGGGTTTTTTACCATCACTGTCCAATGGCATTGCCCTGCTGTCTGGGAGGCCGTGATCCTTTTTCATCTCATGTCACAGGCTCGTTGCCGGGAATGACAGATTGAAGTGTGGACGTGTGCTGGGTGAAGCCCTGCAGTATTACATACTGATCTTCCGGAGTCTTTCTGAATTAGATGGAGAAACATTCCCAGAAATGGCTTCATGATCACATAACAGCTTCCCAGGAATGCCATGGTGCCAGTGACACAAGTGCCTGTCTCAGGCGACAGAGTGTGCACCAGGACCAATGGATAATTTGAAGACTTTGTTGTTGTTCAGTAAGATTGCAGCCAGGAGTTCTCATAAATACTATTGTTTGCAAAGCCATTCAGCATCGCTCTACAGTGATCTACAGGATCGATGCCTCCATATAATGCCTGTGACAGGACTTCTTGGAAATAAGTGCTGATAGAGCTGGGCCATGATCTGTAGGAATTCATCTCTCCCAGATCTTTTAAAGCTGGTAGTGATAAGATGTCTGGGATAGCCCTTAGTGACTTGTAACAGTAGTTTAATACCTAACAAACACCTAAAAATGTGTGCTTTTATTCTCTTCTGAACTCATGTAGCTTCAACATCAACCATTCGGTCTTATACAGTCATCCTATGGCTTTTAGAAACACTACCAGCATTTATTTTTCACAACATGATCTTTATGTCCAATTAACTTTCTTTTTGTTAAGCTAAATACGTGGGAGCTTCTGGTGTTTACTGCTGTTTTCTGTTCCTGTTATTGTGCCTGTAGCTCTTGTCTCTTGTCATCTCTAATTTATTCTTCTTGAACTGTGGGCACTGTAGCAGGACATATATTATCTATAATGATAGAATATGTGCACCCACTGTAACAGAGTACCAGAAGTAATAGTATCTTCCTCTTCAAAATGCACCATCCTCAAACAACCCAAGATACGTGAGTGCTTTTTACTATAAATATCCCAGAGACCTTGGGCCCATGGATGGGCAAGAGCCACAAGCTGTGACTTGTGAGGTTCATGCTTGACCTTGGGAAAATCTCCTTCTCCAACAGGGTGATGATGCTCTGTGTCAGATCATCATGGAGGTGGGAGGTCTCACTGAAATGAGCTCCCTCAAGGATCCTTCAAATATACCCAGCCTTTAAATTCTACGTTAGAACTACTTTTTTAGCCATTTTTAAAAATCCACTGCTTGTCAGGAACTCTTTTAAGAGTATGCCTGATGGAGAGGGCATCATGTTTGGTATGGAATGCTTGGTCTCCTCCTCTTGTGGAAAACAAAATATTTTGTCTGAGGTTTGTGGCTGTGGGAAGATTAAGGAACATTATCTTTTTGTCATTATTCTGGTATGTATAGTGTCTGAGTCCCATTAAGTCCTAGGAGACCCTTAATAAGACATGGTAGTTATTCACTGACAAAATATAATGTTCCTTAATCTTCTCACAGCCACAAATCGCTGACAATTTTGCTTATTTTTCATCTCAGATTTTCCCTTCAGAAGGTCCCCTGAGTTGTGAATGGCTCAGGTCCAAAGACCCTGGTGGAAAATCAGGACACTGCAAGGGCTTAAGCAGAGCACTGCCATCCCTGTGGTCCCATGCTTTGTATGCTGCTCTTGTGCACTTCTGTGCATAACTCCTCTAACGGGAGTGGTGAGTCCTGATTTCTCCAGAGCTGCTGTTGCCCAGCAGGATCATGGAAAACCCCAGTGCCCACTCAGTCCATCCCATTTCCCACCAGTGACCAAGCATGCCATTCTAAAGTTGTTCACTCTGCCTCTGTCTCCAGAAACAGGATCAAAAACTGATGGATCATTAATATAGCAACAAACAGACTGACACAGGAGGACTTCAGCTTGAGCGGACGATATATATAACTGACTTCAAAGAGTATACAGATGTAGAAAGCTGAAGAGGATGGTGTTCTAATTCCTTTTTTTTCTGCTCTGGAAATAGCTAGGTGGCAGCAAAAGGATGGAGGGAGATTCAAAGGGGTTCAGTTTGGATTTTTCTACATTCATAGCCATTCGTTTTTCTACAAAAGACCCTACTAGCACAATGGTCATTTTGTCATGCAGAAGATTGCTATAGCAGTGGGAAGGTGGAAGGAGCTGGATTTGTTTAGTAAGATGAAGAGGAAGCTGAGGGGACACGTGCAAGTGACCTGCAGTACTTGAAGGGCAGTTATGAAGAAGACCGAGCCAAGCATTTTGCAGTGGTACCAGATGATATAATAAGAGGCAACAGACAAAACCGTGGCTTGGGAGGTTCAAGGTGAATAAAAGGAAAAGCCTCTTCCCCAACAGGGTAATGCAGCCCTGGGACAGGTCCCCACACAAATCATCATCCTTGGCAGGGGGAATCATCATCCATGAAGGTTTTCCAGACTCAGCTAGACAAACCACAGCCACCATGATCTAGTGTTAGGGATAGTCCTGTGGTCCCTTCCTTACAGGATTTTACCAGCATATTGGAGGCAAATATTTTGGACACTCATCTTTTTCAGTTACTCTTGCTCTTTCTGTTACCATCCTCTCCATTTTTTTTCCTGCAGGGTGGGAAAATCCCAATACGGTGGACAGCACCTGAGGCAATTCAGTACCGAAAATTCACTTCAGCCAGTGATGTGTGGAGCTATGGTATAGTCATGTGGGAGGTGATGTCGTATGGCGAGAGACCTTACTGGGATATGACCAATCAAGATGTGAGTTGTTAAGAAACAATAAGCAGAAACACTGAATTTGGGAGCATTGCAAGGCCAAAGCATGGTTACAGCTAGACTCGGTCTGTAGCATGTCTGGAGTCTTCTCTGTGGTGGGAGATTTGTCCAAGGTCAAGACCTTTGGAAGAAGTAATGAGGATAACTGTGGCTTTTGTTCTGGTCCCATTGTGCTGCTGTGGCAGAGGTTAAAGACTGTATAACACCACTGCAGTAGGACAGGGTTAATGTGAGTACCCTTAACGGTGGTAGACAGATGCACAGGAGGAAAGTGAGCAGCACCACTGACCTGAGAGCTCCTGGAGCAGCAGGCGGATCTTCATCTGCAGGAGATCACAGGCGTTTGGTGAAAGTCTGTTACAGAGTCATAGAATGGTTTGGGTTGGAAGGGACCTTTATAGGTCATCTACTCCAACCCCCCTGCCATGGTCAAGGACATCATTAAATCTCCCATGGCAAGCTTGGACTGTGATGTGTAAGAAGACAAGCAACTTGTATGCAGCTAGAAGCCAAAACCACAAGGTATTTCAGAACATGCTTAATTTTAAATACTTTATGACTCTTCTGTAATTCAAGTGGAACTGTTATGTCCACTCCTTGCTCCCTGGGACCCAGGTAGTTTCTGTGAGCCCTTGCCTCCACGCCAGGATGACCTGTGGCTGCAGTCCACACCTTTACCATAACAATGCCATTCTCCCTGTTTCTCTTGACCTGGTATCTGGGTGGTCAAAGCCCATCCGTCCAGGGGCAGTGAGTACCATGCAGAGTGCTACATCTGCACATGTGTGTCCAGAAGACCCCTTTGGTGTGGGGCTCCCACATCTCTTGTAACATCGGTTCTCTGAAGAGCTGCCATTCTTCATGCGGTCTTTGCCTCGTGAACCCTCAGGATCTAACACCAAGGTCCTGGATGGACCCTCGGCACGCAGAAAGCTTGTTCTCCTCCTCTGCTGCAATCCTGGGTCTTGCAAACTTGCATGTTACAGAATCTGCCTGGCTTCCAGCTCTTTTCGGAGCTTCCTCTGGGCAGTCCATTCAGCCTTAAGACTGCCACATCCATCTTACAAGAGGAGAGTGAGAGCCAAGCTCCCACCTGATTCCTGCAACTCCTCCTGCCCTGATAGCAAATCAGACCCTTTTCAAGTCAATATCCATGCCATGTCAGATTGCTCCAGAGTGGGACAATTTCCTCACTAGTGCCCTGTGGGGAATTTATTCAAGTGAGTCCCTAAAACCTGGAAGAGATACATGACTTCTTAGCACCTTTGGCTGTTCATGGCCTTGTCCAGCTCCTGGCATACCAGAAAAGACTTTGCATGAATTGTTTGAGACAAAGGGAAAGGAGTTAGGGGTATGCCCTTCTCAGAAAGGACAATTCCCTTCCCCTTAAGGCTTCATTATTGCCTGCAATTTCAAGCATTTCCTACAGTGTCACTGCCCTTCTCCCTGCCTCAGCATCCCTCTGTATGCGTATCCCTCTGCTGTTGTTCTCCTTCCCTGGACATCTTCCCTCAGTGGTTTCTCCTGCTGCAGCCGCTGTGCCGCAGCAGCGCTGATTCAACGGGGATGGCAGAGCCCGTGTCCATCTCCTTGGCAGCCTCTTCTTCCTCTCCTACTGCCGCAGGACATTGCACCCCAGAAGCTGTCACCACTTAATTGCAGCTGGTCCTCCTTGCGAATGAGCATGTGGTGGATATTCGCGGCAGATTAGCCTCCTGACCCTGGGGTGTGAGCGCCTGGGGAGCCTGGGAGGGGAGAGGAGATGGAGAGTGCAGCCTCTGCCCCCTCATTGAATGCGTCTGCTGGCAACAAGGGCGGGTGGCTTGTTGGGAAATCATTTGGTCCGTGCCAGAGACGAATACATGATGCTTGCGTGGTGACCCTCCCCAGCCTTGCTCCCCCCATGCTTCCCTCCCCTCTGTCTTGAATAGATCTGCCATCCAGAGAGCTGGGAGAGGGTACAGCTTGCACCTCTTGGGAGAATCCCTGAACAGGAGCCAAGAGCTGCACAAAGCACACCAGCAATGCCTCAGGTCGGACCTTCACAGGCCCAGTGGGGCACAGTCATGTCCATCCAAGGGGGCAGAGGGGAGGGAGGACTCTTTCTGTCTGGCACATTTTGGCAACAAAGGTGCCAGCCCCCATCTGTCTTGGGTCAGCCTGCCCAGCACCTTGACTACACACATCAGTGTCCGGAGCACCCTTCCAATGCGTCCTCTGCCTGAAGCCACAGTCCGTCTTAAACGCTACCAGATGCCTGACCTCATACCCTGGATTGCTTATCATGGATCTGTCACCTACCCTCTCTTGGAGCAGCAGCCTTCTACTGCACAGACAGCACCTCCCTTTCACCTCTCTACCAACTCTTCCCTTCTGCTCTCACATTCCCAACTGCAATATCCTTGATTTTCTCTATGCACTCTTCCTGCTCAACAGTGTGTTCATCCTGCTGCTGTATGGGTATGGCTAGTCCTTCCCCAGAGGGTGGTACAGCCCTGGGGTACCCCACCAGATAGATTTCTATCCTTGAAGTATGGAAGACACAGCTGGATAAAACCATGGCAGCCTTGATCACATGGTGAGGATAACCAGAGACATCAAGGTCCTTCCTCTGGATCCCTGAAGGAAGTTCTGTCAATCCCCCTTCCCTTTTTTATCATCAGCGTGGAGAGTTGGTTATTTCAAAATGCTACCCCCTATTTCAGTTACTGCAGTGTCCTCAGTATTGCTTTTCATCCTTATTTCTGTTTTTGTTGCCATGCACAAGCTTTTTTCTAGTGTCCATGGCTCCTCCTGATCGCCTTTCATTGCCTGTGCTGTGTGTATGACCATAGGATGCATAAGCCCAAGAAGGTAGGAGAAGCCTGCCTGTCACATGCCTCTGTTAGAGGAACACATGCCCTGGAGGAAGCTGTGCAGCTCAATCCTCCTTGATTTTCCAGGAGAGAACAGAGGGCTGCAGGTGCAGGGAGATGGGGTTCCCCTTGAAGAAGATGCTCTAGCCCTTGTGCGTGTGATGTTTCCACTGAATATTGTAAGACCAAGCATTTTCCCAGATCGTGTGGTGCAGTGAGGAGAGACCAAAAAGGCAGCAGACAAAGCTTTCTTGAATCGGCCCACAGAGCTGCGGTGTGGCTTCGGCAAGGTGTGCTGCAAACCTTCCCTGCATGCTGTAGCAAAGTTCTCCTGTGTCTGGCCAAGGTCTTAGCTCTGTTCCATGGGACAACACTGTTTCCTGAAAGGGCTGGATTGTTGGCAGGAGTAGAAATCACTACTGGAGGGAGGAAAACATAGAGGATGCTTCCCCAGCCTGTAACTCATGAACAGTCCCTTCACTGAATGGGGATGTTCTTCCCATGAGCTGGTGTGTTGTGCTGTGTACCCATCTGAAAACATGAACCCTTCTCTCTTGACTCACCTTTCTCATGTCTGGAGCTGTGGGCTCGCACATCCTTGTCAAGGCAGCGGGGATGCTCTGTTTTCCCAGATTTGAAGACTGATTGGTGTGGTCATCACAAGTAGTCAGCAAGGCTGCGTGTCAGCCAAGGAGGGCTAGCATCACCTTACAGGATGAAATGGCGTACAGAGGCTGGGAGTTAGAGAGTATTGCGTTGTTGCTCCAAGGTGGCTGAGATGAAAGGCAGCAGTAAGTGTAGGCAGAGCAGCCCCACTGCATGTGGTTGACCAAAGATCCAAGAAAAGGAACTTTATGAATTAAATAGGTTTTATTGCAATTGTATTGATCTCCTTTTCTCCTCTCACAGGTGATAAATGCTATTGAACAGGACTATCGGTTGCCACCGCCTATGGATTGTCCAAATGCGCTGCACCAGCTAATGCTTGACTGTTGGCAGAAGGATCGAAACCACAGACCCAAATTTGGGCAAATTGTCAACACCTTGGATAAAATGATCCGAAATCCTAACAGCCTGAAAGCCATGGCACCTCTTTCCTCTGGGTGTGTATCTCTGTCTTCCTTCTGTCCTTTGGCTTCTATTTGCAGATCTGCTGTCCTTTGTGTCCTGGTGGGCGCATCCTTGCATCTCCCTAGGGTAGCTATTTTACAGGCAACTTGGCTTGTGTGGTTTGGTCCTTTACAAGAAGAGCATTAAAAGATGTCAAGGTCACTCTGGTCGTTCTCCTTGGACAGGTTAGATCTGGTGAACACAGGCAGCTCATTGAGTTGGACAGTATACTCTACACAGTTAGAGGAGCACCTTGGTCTCATGAACATGTGATTGCTGGATGGTTGTGGTTGCCTTGGTAGTCCTATCGCACACGCAGTGGAGGCAAATAAAGCTTTGTGAGGCAGTATGATGTTTCTCTGGACTGGGTGGGGATACACCAACTTGTGGGAAGCACTGGCACCATCATAACAATGTACTTTCTCCCCTTGTGCAGCCAGGATTTTAGAGCTGCATCCCATTGTCTTTGATGGCTCCTACCTCTTCTGAATGAACTGATCCAAAAGGACTTTTCTGATGCTCTACACAATCCTTCCCTCAGTTGAATAGAGTGCTTTTTGGGTGGTACTTCTTAATATGGTGCAGTGTAGGCATTGTGAATGATGCTGGTCAGGTCCCTCCAGCTGATGGAGGGTGCAGAAATACACAGGCTTGCCGCTGTTTGTTCTGCTCATTCTCCATTTCTGTGTTTCAGGATGAACCTCCCCCTACTTGACCGCACAATCCCAGATTATACCAGCTTCAACACTGTGGATGAATGGCTGGATGCCATCAAGATGAGCCAGTACAAGGAGAGCTTTGCCAGTGCTGGCTTCACCACCTTTGACGTAGTATCTCAGATGACTGTAGAGTAAGTGCCCAGGCTTCACTCCCAAAGCACAAGGAAAAGTCTCAGTAGTTTAGCAGCAATTGGTTGTTATTGAGTTGGTTTTTATTTTCACATGATGTAGTTTTACTTTTATAGAATTTGTTGCTTTGTGGACTTAGTTTCTACTCAGCTTCTGCAGAACTACTGTGTTCTGCAGGCTCTATCTTGTCTCCGGACTATGTATCTGTCGCTCCATATCTGCAGAATTCATTTCCGCGCTATCAGGCTGCATGTCCCCACTGTGAAAACAAAAACCCCCACAAGGTTCTCCAAAACCCCAACATGGAACATGGGGTTTTTTCAGGGTTTTTTTTCAGTTTTCAGGCCGGCATCAGGCAATTCTCCAGCCACTCAAGAGCACTTTTAGGTTCTGCATCCCTTTTGGATGTATGGCTTATTGACGATGGAGACAAGCATGCTGCAAACAAATTTCTGCCTAAGAAAGGCCTCTGAAAGTCCAGATGGTTTCAAGTTTGTTCTGAATTGTCTTGCATCCACTAAAACTATCCCTCAGTGGCAAAATCTTAGCAAGTTTTTCAGAGAAAGCAGGCAGTTGAAATCCGTCTGTGGTGGTTTTTGAAATCCCCTGGGGACAGCTGGGGCTTTGATGCCTCTGGTGAAAGATTTGTCTTTGGTTGCAGTTAGCTTTAGAAACCCTGCCTAAGAAAGTGCCAAGCATTAAAGCCATCTGTAAGTGCTATGATGTCACTGTGCCTGGTAACCAGGAAGATTTTTGGATTTGATGCCTATTTCCACACTTTAAATCTACCAATGAATCAGAATCCATTCAC
This sequence comes from Rhinoptilus africanus, assembly GCA_013400135.1. Lineage (NCBI taxonomy): Eukaryota > Metazoa > Chordata > Aves > Charadriiformes > Glareolidae > Rhinoptilus > Rhinoptilus africanus. The sequence continues at coordinate 20,338 of VXBO01014504.1, forward strand.
GCCAACAGCCTGACTGACCTTTTTTCCAGCTTTTTTTTCTTAATTGCTGACAGGAAATTCACATGGCAATTCTGACTGGTTTAGTACATCTGTGGTACAACCCCAAGGCCCTGGGGATGATTTTGGCACACTATAGGCTGTGTTCACACAACAGAAAGAAGATCCATAAAATCTGAAGGACAGGGGAAGAAGAACTTTGACCAAACCGGGACACCACACCTGAACCACAACCCAACCCTTCCTAGGTTGTGCTGTTTGCAGCATACCTAACAGCAGACAGTTCTGCAGGCAGCCCAGCTTATGAAGTCTGTTTTTTCATGGACATGCTCAGTGTCCCTTAAATGCCACTCTTCCCAGTTCCTTACCACGTCCCTCACAATATCTTCTAAGTCCTCTCTGAGTGCCTCCATCACAATCTCAAGGGTATCCTCAGCTCATGTCCCCACCAGTTTTGACTCCCTCCCACCTTTCTCATTTGCTTGGTTGGAGATAATAATAGAGAGAAGGACACTCCATTTTCCTTGGGAAATCAAGCTGCAACATTACTTGATACCAGCTTCTAATGTATTTGCAGAAGTAGATAATCGTGTAAGTGGAGCTGAATTGCCAGAAGACACTGTTTTCTTCAATTCGAATAGCCAGCAAAGTGTAAATGTTCACTTCAGTTCACCAAATCCACATGATTTCAACATTGACCCACTTGAAAAGTTTCTCACTGTTTTGTCTGCAGCCTGGGACACCCAGGCCACCAAAGGATCTATGTCCAGGGCAGAAAGCTTAGGATGCACAGGGTTATGCGGAGCCACAGTCTTATTCTGGTTTACAGACATGAGTGAAGACTCTGGGCTTTGTTCCCAATCAGAACAAAAGCAAAAGTCAAAGTGCCAAACTTGCCAAGCAGGAAAATTCCCTAGCTTAGCACATGTGGCTGGGGCAGAAGAGGGAATGGAAAGCCCTTGCAGCAGGAAAAGGGCGCCATCCTGGGTGCCAGACCTGTGTAGTGTGCTGTCAGGTTCTCAGTTGCTTTGCTGAGCTGCAGTCCAGGCAGCAGCAAAGCTGTGGCTTGGATGTTTGCTCTCACACTGATCTCAGAGGGCATGGGCTAAAGCATGCTCCAATGGTAGAGTTACCACCAGCCAGAATGTTTAAATCTGTGGCATAGTCTTCATGCTCCTTTTGTTTGACCAAAGAGACAAGGTCTGAAGTAAACTCTAAAGCAAACATACAGGCTCATGTGCCATTCATGCCAGAGGATTTTCTTCCACCTTTCCTTGGAGCTCCTGTTTACCTTTCTTTGCCCATTAACTTCTACTCCAAAACAGGCCACAGTTTTGCCACTCTTCCTCTTTGAGGTCTGTTCCTAATACTTCTCTCACCTAAGGAGAAAAGGCAACTGAAAATCCTTACAGTCAGGTATGGGTCACATCTCATGAATGCTATTCCCTGATCAGAAGAATTCATGACTGAAATGTATCCACCAAGAGGGAGATGAGTAGCAAACTCAGATGGAGTGATCACAGATAGGACAAACAGAGAGTCACACTCATGCTCTTGGCATGACCATTCTTTTTCCCAGATGCCTAATAGCTATAAAAAATAGAAGCAGTACAAAAATTAGATTCCCATGATTTAGCAAAGGGAAACTGCCGTCAGGGACAAGGGAGCAGAACACAGCTGGCAGATCTTTAAAGGACACTTTCCATAGTGCGCAAGAGCTCTTGATCCCAAGGTGTAAGAAATGAGGAAAGGAGGGCAAGAAACCGACATGTCTGAGTGAGTCGAGACCTGCTGGTCAAGCTAAAGGGCAAGAAGGAAAAGTGCAGGCAGTGGGAGCAGGGACAGGTATCCTGGGAAGGGTATAGGGTCACTGCCTAGGCATGTGTAGGCATGGGGTCAGGAAGGCCAAGGCACAGCTGGAGCTGAACTTGGCAAGGGACACAACGAAAAATAAGAAGGGCTTCTGCAGGTATATCATCCAGAAAAGGGAGGTCAAAGAAAACATCCAGCCCCTGAAGAACACGCCTGGCAAACTGGTGACAATGGACAAGGAGAAGGCTGAGGTACTCAACAACTTTTTTGCCTCAGTCTTCTGGAAACCTCTTTTCTCACACCTCTTGAGTGGATGGATTGCAAGGCATGGACTTGGGGAGAAAAGTCTCTCCCACTGTAAGAGAAGGTCAGGTCTGCAACCACTCGAGGAATCTGAACATACAGAAGTCTGTGGCACGTGACAAGATGCATCCCAGGGTCCTGTGGGAATTGGCTGATGTAGTTGCCAAGCCACTCTCCATGACATTTGAAAAGCCATGGCAGTCAGGTGAAGTCCCCGGTGACTGGAAAAAGGGACACATAGCACCTATTTTTATAAAAGGTAGAAAGGAGGACCCTGGGAACTACGGACCTGTCAGCCTCACCTCTGTGTCTGGGAAGATCATGGAACAGATCCTCCTAGAAGCTATGCTAAGGCATATGTTGGACAGCCAGATTTGATAGACATGTGATTTGAGACAGCCATCACAGCTTCACCAAGGGCAACTCCTGTCTGACCAGCCTAGTGGGCTATGATGGAATGACATCAGTGGACAAGGGAAAAGCTATGGATGTCAACTGTCTGGACTTCTGTAAGGCCTTCGACACGGTCTCCCACAGCATCCTTCTCTCTAAATGGGAGAGATAAGGATTTGATGGGTGGACTGTTTGGTGTATGGTTGGTTGGATGGTTGCATTGAGAGGGTAGTGGTCAATGGCTTAATGTCCAGATGGAGAGTCCCTTAGTAGCGTCCCTTAGGGGTCCATACTGAAACCAGTACTGTTCGATATCTTCATCAATGCCATAGCCAGTGGGATCGAGTACACCTTCAGCAAGTTTGCGATTACACCAAGCCGAGTAGTGTAGTTGACATGCCTGAGGGACGGGATGCCATCCAGAGGGATCTGGACAAGCTCAAGAAGTGGGCCCATGTGAACATTATGAGGTTCAATAAGGCCAAGTGCAGGATACTGGGGCAACCTCCAATATCAATACAAGCTGGAGGATGATGTGATAGAGAGCAGCCCTGCTGAGAAGAACTTGGGGGTTGCGGTAGATGAAAGGCTGGACATGAGCCAGCAATGTGCACTTGTAGTCCAGAAAGCCAATCGTATTCTGGGCTGCATCAAAAGTAGTGTGGCCAGCAGGGCGAGGGCGTAGATTCTTCCCCTCAGCTCTGGTGAGACCCCTCCCGGAGTACTGCGTCCAGCTCTGGAGCACCCAGCACAGGGTGTGTTGGAGCAGGACCAGAGGAGGGCCACAAAGAATGATTGGAGGGCTGGAGCACATCTCCTATGAGGAAAGGGTGAGAGAGTTGGGGTTGTTCAGCCTGGAGAAGAGAGGTCTCCGGAGGGAAGTTATTGTGCCCTTTCAGTACTTAAAGGGGGCCTACAGGAAAGATGGGGACAAACTTTTGAGCAGGGCCTGTAGTGAAAGGAGAAGGGGCAATGGCGTTAAACTAAAAGAGGGAAGATTTGGACTAGATAGGAGCAAGAATTTTTTTACGATGAGGGTGGTGAAACCCTGGCCCAGGTTGCCCAGAGAGGTGGCAGATGCCCCATCCCTGGACACGTTCCAGGTCAAGTTGGATGAGGCTCTGAGCAACCTGATCTAGTTGAAGATGTCCCTGCTCCCTGCAGGGGGTTGGACTGGATGGGCTTTAGAGGTCCCTTCCAACCCAACACAGTCTGTGATTCTAAGTAGCAAAAGTTATCACTTCATGACCTCATCAGATCAGAGCAAAAGCAGCAAGAACAGCCATGATCTGCACAGGGACAGCGAGATTCACACTGATGAGGGTTTAGCACATCCTGTTCAGATGTCTTCAGGGATGGAAAAAATGGGTTACTGTGTCACAGAATGAGGGAATCCAAACATGTAAAGAAAGAAACGAAATGATAGAAGAGTAGAAAACCTAAGGCTTTAAAAAGCCAAAATCACTTACAAGCAGTGAGCAGAGCTTGTGGTATTTGGTGTCACACTCTACACTGAGCCTTCCAGTACTCTGGGGGTGCTACAGCTAAGTAGCAAATGCAAAGATTGAGAGGATAAGCAAGGAAGAGTCAAAGAGAAAGATTAGAGGTTTCGTTAGGTTTGCATGCATTTGTTGCATTTATGGAATAAATCTATGGAGACTTCAGCTCCCTACGCACCACACTCATACATGGGCTTGTTCTGCTGTGAGAAAATGTCTTCTGATATTTATGCAGTGTTTGTTTCTTTTTCTCCCAAAGGGACATTCTGCGAGTTGGGGTCACTTTAGCAGGACATCAGAAGAAAATTCTGAACAGTATCCAGGTGATGAGAGCACAGATGAACCAAATTCAGTCTGTGGAGGTTTGATAGCTATGTGTCCTCCTACTCCTCTTCCTTGAGGCCCTGCTCCCCTTTGCCCCTGTATGTCCGAGCTCCAGGTCTTGAGTGTTCTGCATGGACCAGAGACAGGCAGCTGCTCTGAGGATCATGGCAACAGGAAGAAATGCCCTGTCATCAATCATGAGAAGTTGCCAAGAGCTTCTAGAATTTAAGCAATGGAAAAAGGGAACAAAAAAAAAAGACAACTATTTTAAAAACAAACAACTATGGAATATTTTTAAATAATAATAAAGCAATTGCATTCTTGAAAAGGGCTCCAAGACCAATGGGAGTCTCCAAAGGAAGAGAAAAGAGCAGCTTAATCTATTTCCTCTTGCACAAGGCTGCTGCAGATGGGCCCAGACACCTCTGGAGCAATGAGACTTTTTCAAGAAGATGAATGCAAAGAAAGGTCACAAGAAGCACTTCTCTTTCTCACATGGAATGGCTGCTCTGGGAATGTACTGCAGCCGGCAGTCCTTCCTGAAAGCCCCTGTTAGCAAATCAAAGGGGAGAGAGAGCTGAAGCTCTTTGGTGCTGTGGAACCAAGTGCATCTCAGAAATTGATGGACTTCTTCAAAAGCTGAAGACTTTTTTTTAAAAAAAACAAAACAAAACAAAACAAACAAATAAACTGAGACTAGAAGAGGCTGTTTCTGGCAAATGAGAAGGAATCTGTAACACTTGGGGGGGTGGGGATGGGGAAAACCATTCCTTTCTGCATCTCTTATTTTCTCTTGTCATGGAAAAGTTTTGTGAGTGACAGTTTCCTAAGGGTCCATCCATCCACCCTCCGATGGCATCATTGTCTCACACATATCATATGCACAAGACTTTTAGTGATGTCCTCACTAGATGCCAATGATCTTTTCCCAGAAGACTTCCCAAGTACAGTATGTAGTAGTTTTTGATTACAAATGCTGACGTGTACCTTTATTTTTCCGTTGTCATTGTTGGGAGATTTGTCTTTTTACCTTGTTTTGTTAACACCAGTTTGTGAGTTTGGGGTTGGAAATTTTTGCTTGGTTGGGATTTTTTTTAATGAAAAAGAAATGACATCTCCAAGCATCATATCATTCAAGAACGTAAATCCCTTCCCTGTGGAAGGAAAAATTGAAGCTTATTGACAATATGCCAGGAGAAAAAATTTTTATATGCACATTTCCTCCCGTTTGCTTGTTTGTTGTTTTGCAGTTTGTCATGGCCCGACAGATTTCTCTGACTGTTGGGTTTCCAGTTGTTTGCCAAGATGAAATGACCACCTCCTCTCTTCAGGGTTGCTGGTGCAGGGGTGGGCAGCATCACAGAGGGTTTTGGGGGGGCAGAGTTTGCAGCGGGGAGGGAAAGACATGGGGGGCAGATGGGTTGTGGGAGGGAATGATGACTCCACAACCGTCTGTTAGAGCCCTTGGGAAATGTCTGCCTGCTTAGAAAGGTGTCAGATTGGTGCACGTGCCACAGAAGGGCAGGGTAAGCCTGGTTCTCTAAGAGGAGCTCACAGCACATGGTTTCCTGGAGTTGGAATTAGCTGCCAGGTTGTGGGTGGTTCACTACAGAACCAAACTCTGCCGATGTGCTCTGTGCCCTTCGGGGACCCAGTCCCTTCGTTAGATGATACATGGGGGCTCTGAGGCAGCTTCAGTCTCAGCCAGTCTCCTCGAGGAGAGCCTGGCAGAGCGAAAGCAAAAACTCTAATCTAGTAGCCTGGGTCTCCAGAGGCAAAATGCTGTGGTTGAAACCAAATGGTCAATCAGTGGATTTATAAATGACTGAAATAAATACTTTAGTTACTGATCAGGTCGTTGGTATGTATAAATACCACCAGTCAAGCACAGGGGGGATACAAATGAGAATTGGGCTTGTAGTCCCTGTTCAGCACCACCTCGTATCCTTTTAAACATGCCTACCACCACCCACCTCTGGCCACTTGTGTCATATTCCCACACATCTCCTGGCCACGGCTAGCACAGCTTATGTTTACAAGCCCTTGTCTGCCATTGCCATGCCATTTGTAGGGTCTTCCACTCGTTTTCAGCAGCATGGGGTGTTGAAGGCATGTTCATAGTGAGCTGGTTTGCTGTATTTTGCAGGAGCTGAATCCAAGAGGAAGTGTGTCCGCTGTGGATGAAACTCACAAGCTGTCTAGACCTCTGTGGCCAGACATCACCTCCCTAGACTGCTTGTAAAATTTGAAGCCATTTATAAAATACTTAGCATTTTCCACTTTCTGATCAGATCGGAAAACAGAGCCCTTAAGAGTGGCAGCAGACCATTCCATACAAGTGAGAGTTACTTCTCTGCTTAGCTCTTGCACTGTCCCAGTGTTTGGTGCACAGCTTCAGTGGCAGGGGTCTTAACTGGAGGAATTTTCCCTCCAGCGCCTCTTTATCTGAAATCTCTAGTGCAGGACTGTATTTTCATTTGTGTACAATATTTCACTGTTCTTGCATCTGAAAGTGCATTTGTAGTCACGTGGGCAGCAGCAGCAGCTCCGTGCTGGGTACACAGCGACGTTCCTGCGCTCACTCTCCGCAGTGCGGCCCCTCCGACAGCAGTGCCATTGCCCTGCATCTCTTTCAGGTGGCAAAATAGGATGCAGAGAGAATGAGGGGTGAGAGGACTATAGGCACATTGCATGCAGTTGGTGCTTGGACATAATCAGCTTGTTTGTCCTGTATCCAATCTTTTCTAACCTGTGTATCTAGTAACGGGATGCCTTTAATGCCTTTGCATTTAAAAAACACTGCTCCTGCAAATGGGCTGAACTCTTACAGAGCAGCATGCAGAAATCAATGGTGCCAACTAAAGCACACGAAGTGCTTGCAGAGGGCACGCAGGGAAGCAAGAACCTTCTCCACGCACCCTGTCCTGTAGAAGTGCAGAGCAGCAGAGAGAACTGCTCACATGGGGTGTCTCCATCTCACATTGTAGCTGCTGTAGTTTTGCAAGGAACAGTTGTCAGTCTTTCCCAAAGGCATGTCTGAAGCTGTTTGGTGGCAGTCCAGGGTGAGGGAAGCATGGTGCTGTGCCAAGTTGTCTAGCCACAGCCAACAGGCTACTTTATGTACAAAGGAGATTTGTAAGGAGAGCTGTCCCTAGAAAACTCACCAGCAAATTCCTGTGGGGCAGCCATGTGGAAGGAGCACATGATGCCCTTCAGTTCTCCTTCACAGACAATTCTTAACTGTTCTCTGCCATCCCTTACATTCCTATAGACATAAGGAGGAGCAATGGCCAGGCAGCATTCCTTCAGAGCCGGTTGTTATTAGACAGGGCTTGGAAGGGCACTTCAGGTCTACTTCATTTGGAGACATTTTGTCTTAATGCACTGAATCTCCTCGCTGACTCGCGTTATACACATCTACCTACCAGACCCAACCCACTGTGAAGGATGGGACCATACCGAGCTCAGTGCCACGACTCACCCAAGCTGTGGCAGCTGTCTGCAGGACATAGAAAGCACATCCTTGTCTCTTCTTCTAACCAAAAATCACATGGTGTTGGTACTAAAAGTAACACATTCCCATCTGTTTATACCAGGCATCCCTATTACATCTGTCTGTATTCGGCTGTGTAGGACTAATGGAGAACTGGACCTAAAATAGAATGATCCATAAAACACTGCAATTTTCTGCATCCCTCAAGCTCTCCCAGGAACACGAGGAACCAAGTTCCTGTAAAGTACTTGGGTGGTAAATGCCTTTGGAGTATGCTCCAGTGGAGGGCTGAGTCACTGAAGTGACTTTAACATATTTATTTCATGGAAATCAAATGTACTGCTACGAAATATGAGTCTAATGGCAAAATTCAACTTCACAGGGAGAACATGTAACAGGCAGAAAAGGCACTTGCTAACAGTGACACTGAGAAATACTGTTGTGCATGTGCATGTGTGCATGTGTGAATACTTAACAAAAATCATCACAATGAGATTTTGGGTCAGCTTGTTGGAATTTTCACATTTCCCTTCCACCTTTAAAGCTACCTCCCAGACTTACCCTTCTCCTCCCCTGTTTCCCACTGCCATCTGCTGCTGAGGGTCACCCATGGCTGGTGCCTGCAGCCAGTAGGAGAGCTGAGCAGGATCCTAGGTTGAAAATTCTAATTTGGTTGGCTAGTAATAAGGTGAAATCATGCAGAGCATCATGAGGCAGAGTGGAGAATAGTAAAAAGTTAAAATACATTTAGTGGGTCATTTTCAGCTGTTGCCACAAGCCTTTTATCTGTAACTAAGGGTACAGGGGTGTGCCAGGCAAAAGGGAAAACAAACATGTAAAATACAGCACTGCCATGAGGAATCGCTTGTCCTTGCCAGCTGCGGGGACACAGAAAGGAGGCACTATGAACTGCACTCCCCCACCCAAAATTACTTTCCCCCCTCCTCAGTAAAATCTCGAAACTATGTGTCTTAATGGAGATTTGTGGTTTTCAGTAGCTGAGGAGTCACTTACTACAGTCTGTCTCCTCTCCATAGGATCCTTGCCAGTGAGCAGCAGCTTTCAGTGGCAGTAATTCACACACAGGGCCTCTGTGTGACCTGGGTAAATGTGGCTGTCACAGAGTTTACCAGTTATGCAGTATTAATTCAGTATTAAAATTCAAGTGTAGAGTTTTATCCCACAACTCCAGGCCAGTCATTATATAGCAGAGCCATCTTGTTAGCATGGTTGTACCGGTATGCACCAGTGTCATCAAGAAGAGACCCATGGGCAGGGAAGCGTGTACAATGGCACCCTGTGCAAGGCTGGGGAGAAAGCAGTGCTACATCTATTCCAGAGCACTGGAACCAGCTGCCCAGAGAGACTGTGGAGATATTAAAAACTCCTCTAGATATGTTCCTGTCCAACCTGCAACCCGGTCTAGTTAAAGACGTCCCTGCTCGCTGCAGGGGGGTTGGACCAGATGGCCTTTAGAGGTCCCTTCCAACCCAATACTTTATAGGATTCTATGATTCTAACCTGCTCTGGGTGAACCTGCTTTGTCAGGGTGGGTGGACTAAATGATCTCTGAAGGTTCCTTCCAAATCCTACCGTTCTGTGATTCTCTGATCTTCACGTAGCTCTGGCTTGCCACATGCAGGGTCCTGTTTTCTTCACTAACTGCTTAAGCACTATCCAGTGCAAAGTTACCTCCTGGTTTGGCATGTCATGAGCTAAGGAGAGAGGAGATTTTATCAGCATTACGTGCTGGCTATACTAATAATGTTTTTCCCACACACCTTGAAGTTGTTCTTTGCATTGGTGTTAAAGGAGAAGTTCTTTCCCAGTAATCATCACAGAGGCTGCAGATCAGCAGTGGCCTGTAGAGAAAACCTCTTGGTGGCTTTGAGCAGTTGAGAAACCTCTTGTTGTATTTTCCAGGCTGATTTATACGAAACCTGGAGTCAGGGCTTGAACTCTGCTGCAACATTAACAGTTGTATCCTCTGATGATATAATAAATCTGTGGCTGCCTTGGATGTATGAATCCAGAGTGTCTGAAAGTATCACTGTTGTCTGGTTTGTTTTAGCAAAGTCCATTTTTTTAATGTATTTCATCTTCTTTCCTGTGTGTCTCGCTTGAGGCTGATTTAATGTAGGTCTTTTTCCATCTTCAAAAATGTGACATATTTACAAGTTCTTCACATACAGGTTTCAGTATTTCCTCCTTCAAAGTTATATGAACAACTAATGTAGTACCAACATCATTTTTATATTCTACTGGCAGTTATCCAATGCCTTTAAAGGCATTGCTGTGTTCCCCTCCTTTTACACTGCAGTCTCTTAGTGAACTAGCGTTTGACATGCTTTCAGCTGTAGGACCAGTAGTCCTTTATATCAATCAATTAAGCCAAATGACAGGTCCTCAGAGTTGCAGGATCTGAGCTGTACCTGCTTGCAGTCAACACAACCACCTTCTCTCCTGGAGCTCTAGTTAGTGACTTGAGCACTGGTCCCATCTGCTCGTCCTGTTGGTTCCACCGTGTTCACAGTTCGCTGCAATTCTGCCACTGGCTGTCTCACCAGCACGTCGCGCCAAAGAGTTCTCTTCTGTATTGCTGATTTCATCTTGTCATTGCTGAGAGCTGCTAGAATCATCCTACTCTGCAGAATATACGTGGGGTTTTTTATCTTCAGTCACATTTTGGCCTTGTGTTTAGACTTCTCCAGGATGACTTTGCTTCTTGGAACTATTGAACCTTTCCCAAAGACAGGGCACATCTTTGGTCTGTGTTTGCTTTTGTATGTGTTACACTCTTCCATAGTTCTCCTAGAAAACTCCCTGCACTCGGCAAATATTTTCTGGAATTTACCTTATTGCTCTCCCTCTGTTATTCCTGCCAACTCCACTGGCAAATGTTATTTGCAGAAATTAGGGGGTGGAAGCAAGAAGTCCTCTCTCTCCCCACAGATCTTTGTTTGTCTTAATTTTCATTCTCAGCCATCTTATCATCAGTTTCTCTACCTTTTTTCCTCTATTCTGCAAGAATTTTTTCTGCAGTCCTGTGCTTTGTAGGAGTGCCGCACCAGTCCCACTTCCGTGGCACTGTCTGATTGCCGACTTGCTCACTCTGACTACAGACTGTAAGATTTTCACAGTCCCCCTGATTGCCATTCCTGCAAACAAGCCACAAGACTTGACCTTGCGTGCCTCATTTTTTTTCAGGAACTCCATTTTGCCTTCATGAAAAAAGAGCAACAGATGTTTGGTTGATCCTTTTCCAGTTCTTTCATTCCAGTAAATTTCAGGAATTTTTCAGTTGCCTCAACTGTAGCTTCTACTTCTACCTCTAAAGTCAGTCTTCAATTCCTGCACAGGTGTCGTGGTATATCCTTTGATGATTCCTACTAAGCCTAGGAGGAAAAGATTAAACTTTGTTGAGTTCTTAATAGCCAAACAACTATGGTAGCAAAAACTAATGGAAGGAGTTCAAGGAGGACTAGGGGGAAGCATGTTATTCTAAGCTGAGGTTTAAGCTAACAGTCAAATCCCCCTTTTCCCCAAATTGCCTTTCTTCTGCACTTCCAGCTCACTGATTCCAGTTCATGATGAGTGAGTCTGGGAGATGGAGGTTGACAAAAGCACCGCACAGCAACTGAGCAGTGCCTCGCAGGCACTGTGGACACCAGCCTGAGACAGATGGTGTGGCGAATCTGCACCCTGTCTTGGCCTTCGCTAGTGGAGAATAAATGTGAAGTCTCTGATTGCTAATAAATATTAGCACTCATTAGCTTTCACACAAGAACGTTGTTATAAGCCAGTAAATCTCTGACATGCTGGCTTCTCAAATGCTGGTGATACTTTTATTCTCCTCAACTCAGAAGGTATTCACAGAAACTAAGAAATATACAGATACGGGCCTCAGGAAGAGCCAGAATCTTTGGGAGGTATATAATATAAATAGATTTTGATTCTTGGTCTGTCAGAGGTAAACCATGATGATAAAAAAATGTCATGCCATTAAATCAGGAAAGATGTGAGTAAGGTGAATAAGTAGCAGTCACTGTTTCTCACAACAAAAGCACTAAGGCAGGTGAAGCAGAATACTCTTTGGCACAAAGCACAATGATTGAAGGGTAGAACTCATTGCTGGAGCTCGCTGATACCAAGCATTAGATGGATTTGAAAGATGACTGGACAAATTTGTGAAAGAATCATCTCCTCGGCACAAAAATACCTCTTCCAGTTTTTCTGCGTCACCGATGCCTGGGGCATAGGGTGTATGACAGCATTCCCACAGCACTTCTTTTATACCATCATATTCTTGGGACTGACGTATTTTAAATCTCATAAAAGCCCAAACAGTCTATCAAGCATCATTGATTTTCCATTCTTCACTCTTTCTGGTGAAGGATTTCTGTGTGGAGCCAGAGATGTTCCCATGCCAGAGGAAACCACTTTCTTCCTCCTCCCAATTCCTTGTGTAACACAAGGCATCCCTGGGGTGTGTCATCAGTGCCTCAGCCAGCAGGGACAACACAAAAAGGGAGACTGCCTTGGTGGCCCATCATGCTCTGCATGTGGAAGCTCTCTATGGAAGCACCCTTGCCTCAAGCTTTCTTTTATGATTCAGAGAACCTCATACACAGAAGGGGCTGCTGTGGTAAAGAGAGGTCCCTTTCCTTCTTTCCTTCCTCTGCTATGGTTTGGTTTCTGGCAGTGAGTCTGTTGCCCTTCTGCACTGGCGGTTGGCTCAGCCTGTGTGAGCAGTCACTGCTGGTTGCTTGGGTATCTAACCATGAGTCCAAACGGACCCTTGAGAGTAGACTCAAGGACGAAAATGCTGGAAAGGAGCCTGGGACAAGCTTAGAAAATGGGCAAAGAGGTCTCGGTGCTGTGGAGTGATTCAAGGCTGGGTGCATGCAGTGAAATCCCAGAGGCACCCCAGAGCAGGCACTGAGTGTCGCAGGCTCCAGCACGAGATACAGACAGGTACTGAGTGCAAGGTTCAGTTGTGAGTGCTGGCTGAGCTCTGAAGCTGAATGTGTTCTTTATGTCCTGAGGATAGCTTAGATCCAGACAGAAAAAAACCCACCAACTCTTCTGTTGCTTAGGCTACCTTGATGGCATAAGTGAAAAGCTATTTGACATGGGAGGTGATTTGTTTCCTTCTGCAAGCAGCTCAGGAATGTGGCAGAAGGGGTCCCTGCCTGTGCACTTCTGGCCCCCCAAGACCCTACTAAGCTGTGCGAGGCCAGGGAAGGGACACAATATTTGGTGTACTTTTGCTTCTTGCTTGGCCGCCTCTGGGCTCTGGTCTCCAGTAGGGGCTGGAAGGAAGAGGACCAGTGTATTTCTAGCTGATGATTTTATAAGCTCTCTGATGGTTATTTTTTTTCTCTGAAAATCCCAGCTCCTGTGTTTATGATCCCAGGAGAACTGGGGACATATGAGAATCACAGCTTTTAGTATAAGACAGCCCAGCCCTCCTGTGAGGAAACCAAGTTTCAGGGCTATGGGTTTCATGTTGGCCAGACCAGCTTCTAGTGATCATTGTATCTGTTCCCATCACACCTGAGCACCTCACACTCTAAAGCACATGTCCTAGAGGCAAGCCAAGGCTTTGCACAGGACTGAGGTACAGACAATTAAAGACTGGCAGCCACAGAGAACTCAGGAGTACAAATCTTGTTTAAACAGCTGAGTTCAAATTCAGGAGTTCTCAAAATACTGCAGTGTTTCTGGAGTGACAGCTTGCTCAGGGTCATACAGTCAGGTTTTGGCTAGGTCCCTCAGGCCAGTAGAAACACTGACCATCTTGCCTTCAAGCTCCAGAGTTTTCTTCCAAGCTGTTCAATAGTGTAAGGAAGTGAGACGCCCCAGCTCACCCTACCCAGGATAACCCATGTGCAGGGTGGACAGACAAGTCTGGTCACCCCTGTCCCATCAAACAGTGAGACAATCTGGGCAACAAAAACCCTAGCTTGAGCAGGTGTGGAAGGAAAGATTCTCTGGAGGGTGAGGGAGTTGGAGAGACTAAACATGATGAGCTTGGGCTTTCAGACAACTGCAGTTTGTGAGTGCCCTGATATGTGCGCCTTCTGCAAGGAGAGGAATCCCTGGTACACACATCTCTAGTGTGCCAGGCTTTGGCCTTCCAAGATCATCCAGATTCTTCTGCTGAAGTCCTGGCTTCCCTTTTCCCCTGTTTGTAGTGGTGCTCTTGAATCAAGAGCACACATCACAGCACACCCCTTGCCATCCTGCTGGAGCTGGAGGGGGAGAGACCAGGAACTAGGAGTTTGCATCCATTTCTTCACTTGTGGATCCAAGCATAGACCTCTGCACTGGGGGGGATTCTGTTGGATGCCCTCCATCCACTTTTCAGCCTGCAGCCCTTGCATCCTTCTCTTTTCTGTTGCTTTCCCTCCATCATCAGCTGTCTGTTGTCTGCATTCTCTACCCTCTTTCCCTTCCTCAGTATAGGAGGGCTGGATCTTTTTTAAGTTTGGGGCATCGCCAAGGTTTCCATTCCTTGGAGCTGGCTCAGCATGTCTCTGCAGGGAACTTGGTTTTAGTTGCAGTTCTTCCCATGAAAGAATTCCCTCTCTCCCTGTCTGTCTTCCTCCCTTTCATCCCTGGAAACATCATCCACCTCCAGCCACCTTTATCCAGATCTTCCTGGGTAAAGAAGTAGAAAGTTGTATGAAACAGGGCAGGTGTGTCAGGATCCTTGGTCAATGTTCCCATGGAATAGTTCAGGGAAAAGGGTCCAAGGTAAAGGCAGATTAGCGTGCCCATCAGTCTGAGGGCATGATTTCTATTCCCAGGTCTGCTTTGGAAAGGCTTTGCTGGCCTTGTGTCACTCTGTGCCATGCCATCTGTTTTGGATGGGCTGTGAGGTCAGTCTGTCCAGGGCGTGCTTTGAGGCCCCATTTTAAGTTTTGTGGGAGTGTTCAAATGCTTGTAGCCAGAGCCAAGCAGTAGCAATTCCTGATGGAGAAATGAGCCTGGCGTTCAAAGCACTGTCCCAGCTAAAGCTGTGATCCCCACTCACTGAGCCAAGGTACAGTCTGAGAGGTAGTGGGGTGCAGGACACAGGTGAATCGCAACTAGGAGCTCAAAGAGGTGAGCTGGGCAGAGATGGCCAAACTGCCCTCTGCAGCCCCAGATGCCACATCTCAGTGGGCTTCTGAGAAACTGAAGAGCCAACATAGCTGTCCATGTCTCCATTTTAAAAGAGTCCTTGAAGGGAAGATCTTTTCCTAGCTCAAAGACTAAAGCCCAGGTAAGCAATGCAAGGGAGAAAGCAAGAAGGTCCTGAAGGGAAGGAAGTCTTATGCTGAGGTCTGAAAGGAGAGACGTGGAAGTGGCAGTAATGTAGCAGGGAGAAGAGGGGTCGAGCACTGTGGCAACAAATCCTCTTGCCGGTCAGGGCGTTGGATTACTGTGGTTTGCTCATGTGTCTCCTCCAACGTGACAAGGTGTGAAGCCATCAGTCTTCACTGGAAGATTTGTGGAGGAGCTGCCTATGTTGTACGGAAGGTTTGTAGGGATAGGAGATTTTGCTG
Source organism: Rhinoptilus africanus (assembly GCA_013400135.1). Classification (NCBI taxonomy): domain Eukaryota; kingdom Metazoa; phylum Chordata; class Aves; order Charadriiformes; family Glareolidae; genus Rhinoptilus; species Rhinoptilus africanus. The sequence continues at coordinate 35,712 of VXBO01014504.1, forward strand.
GGCTCTGACCTCCTTGTCACGGCTTTGGAAAGAGCTGCCATTATAGGGTGGGGAAATTACATGTATCCTTCAACCGCCCAAAGACAAGTGTGTCTACTCTACGCTACGTCTTGTCAGCCCCCTCACACTAGTCCAAGGATACAGCAGCTGGGCTCCAGGGGCATCCCCAACCCTGGTTTCGTACTCTTTGTCATCCTGTATGTTGGCCATGGCCCTGTGGACAATGTAACACTTTTCATGACAGTATTTGTATTTTTTTTAATTGTGAATGGGGAGATAGTGTGCAGGTCCTTGTTACACAGGGATGTGTCTTCCATTCAGACCAGGGCTTCCCCTGGCTTCGTCATATGTCTTTCAATGTTACTGAGAAAAATAAAGAAAGAAATAAATCAGATGTATTTATAAAGGAAACAGAAACCCACTGCTCCAATGCCTTTGTAGGAGTATTTTTAACAAAACATTTTTTCAAAATAAATGTGAATTGCAAAGTTTAAAGCATTTGCTTGTGGCTTTCTTTTCTAGGTGCTTTGTCAAACTTTTTCCCTTCCCAATAATTCTACTCGGGTGTAAATATTATGGCAGACAAACGTGAGGGATATTGATCCCTCAGAGAGAAGAAAACATGCCCAGAACTTGTTTAGTGCCTGAGAAATGACTTCAAGATAAACAGATATCACTGTTGCCATGCTTAAAATATTTACTCTTAGTAATTAATGGACAAATGTAGCCATTTGCTCCACTTGTAAATTATCCAGAAGAACACTGTGTCGTTAACTTGTTCTTTAGTTAAAAAGATGCTATGAATTTATATATGCAGATGTTTGGATATGATTTCAGTAATGATTTTGCTTGGTCTTCATTATTCATAGAGCAAGAAGGGATATCTTGGTCCTACAGCATTTCAGCTGCCCAATGCATTAACAAACAATTGTAAACGGGGGGAGGAAACTCAAGGAAATTCAGTGTCTAAGCAACTGCCTCCCAGCTTGAACCCCAAGTGGGAAGTAAATCATAGCTGTTTTCATGAGAATCCTGCTCCCTTGACACCCTGCATGTAAAAAAAGAAAAAAAGGAAAAATCATGTATATAAATGATCATTGTAAATCAGTGAAAAGATCAAGTTCTGTGGAAATGAACACAATGCTTTTATTTTAATTACTACTCACAAATTCTCTGCAGTAATCTTTCTACCCTTAAAGTCATGCTCAGTGTGAGTACTAGGTGCAGTTTAGATGACTGATATAAATAATACAGCAAATAGAGTGTGTAGACCATTAGCTGTCATAATCTAACATTCAGCTGCAATAAAGAGTTTGACTCATAACAAGAACATCAATAATTTAATTCATAATCACAGATCTATCACGTCTGGTTTTGTCACACTCCTTCTTCCTTTCCAAAGGAAGAAGAAATTTCAGCATGCATTTATCAGGAGAAGCTTAGGTTCGCTTGTTTGTAACTGATGTAAATATTTCTGTAGTCATAAGACACTTCTGTACAGCTACATTTAGCTAACAGGAGCTAGATGTACATCTGAATCTTTGGGTCGAGACCTGAACCTGCCAAATCCATTCTGTGCACATGATCAATGCACAACAGTTCTGAAATGTCTTCTCAACAAGAAATACTGATGGGAAGCATCAGACTGAAACAAATGAATCCAGCAAGTCCTTTCTTTGGCTGTCAATCAGCATCATTTTTTCTGGCACTACAAATCTGGAAATAGCCACACAGGGCATAAGTTTGACTATTTCTCATGGGATCGTGGAAATCCTCTAAAGGTAGAAAGCCTTATTTCTGATGAGCAGCAAGGGGCACATGCCACAGGAGGAGGAGGACCATAAAAAATGGGACCCCTGAGAGGGACCAAGTAGTTCTAAGCCATACAGGAGTGGGCGCAGCTGATGCATGCCCACCTAGACACTGACACTCAGCCCACAACCAGAAGAAGCACAGAGCAGGGTCTTGGCAAGACAGAAAAGGCATTATCTGTCTTTCCTGTCTGGAAAGCTCACCTCCCACCCCACTGCCCTAGTTTACTAGGGAAGAGTGTTGTCTCCATATGGGGCAAGACATCAGTTGGAAACCTATTGAGCAAATGATGGGGACAGCATCAACTCCCAAGAACTTCTTTGGGCACACCTGAAATTCTTCCCAAGTAAGCCACATTTTCAGCAATATTGGTGTCAGGTTGGTGCATTAGTCTCAGACAGACAGTTTGCTCCTGGCTCTCCCATGACCAATTACTGTAACAAGAGCCCTCTCAGCACCCCATCTCTCCTCCCAGCCCTACTTTCTGCATCAGATCACACACTCTCCCAAAGTATCTCTGTAATGTCCAATGCTGTGAGGCTCTGGTCATCTGGGTTCTCCCATCTGCACTGCGTGTATAAAGCACCTGCAAACCATTATGGGAATCTCCTGAGCCCATAATCATTTGATGAACATGACAGAGGTGCTATTTTGCAGAATATGCTGGGAGGTGGAACATTTGTGCTTGAAGCTGGTAATAAATGGTAGAAATGTGTCTTTCATATAGCCACAGGCATAATATCTGGCATCAGGGAGGGGAATGATGCTGCTGTCCAAATATGAAACTGGTCCTACCTGGACTACCTGGATACCATCAAGAAAGAACCTCAGCTGGATAGGTCTCATACAAAAACTTGCTCTTCCCAGGCTATGTATTTTTCCTTTCCTGACCCAGGATGGGAAATCTACATCATAATGCTGTTTCTGTTCTGTGATCCATTCTCCCAGTTACTGGTCTGCTTGCTGCTTTGAAAGTTAGCTGGTAAGCAAACAGCAGCCAAAAATCTCCCTGAAAGCTTCTCTGCTACGCTCCATGGAGGCACACCACAGAGTGATTTAGATTTCTCTCCAATCACACTGATGCAAGTCGGGCATAACTCAGTGGACAAATTTCGAAAACAGTGATAGGAAACTGTTGTATAATCCAAATCTATCATGAGTGTCTAGGGTTGCAATTTCCAAAAGTGATAGAGACCTAAAGAGTGAGGGAGGCGGGAAGGAGATCTACATTTACATCTCAGCTCTCCCAACAGATGCCATATGGCTGAGACCCACATGTAAGATGAGGCCCCAAAGGGCTAAATCATGATCTTTAAAATGGTGCACAACCATGTAAGCACCTACATTTCTGCAGATACCTCCATGATTTCCTGGGCTGCACAGGAGCTGCAGCACAGTTCAAAACCCATCTCCTTGCCTCACCTCCCTTTACGTGCAAACTTCTGGGCACAGTATGAGAGCCTCACCTACTCACACTAAATGCTTTCAAGCTAGGTAGGGCAGAGTCACAGGATGCACAACTTTAAATTTTGTCTTGTCTCAGCTGGAAGGAAGGCTTGACTTCAGCTTCTCCACCAAGTAGGAAGCATGACGGCATGGACCCATTTGTGGAGTCAGTTTTACCAGTCCACCTTGAAGGACAGGCTTCAGCTTCAGAATGGTTTCCATGTACTTCCAACCGAGTTTCTCTTCCCAGACATTAGGATCTGGTGATCTGTCTGATTTCATCTGCAGTGTTAGTAATGAACCCTCAGCATGTCTTAATATTATGATAGTCTGAGGCATGGTTCCCTGAAAAGATCATAGACGTGGTACTTGGTGACCATCTTAGGACCTCCTCACACCCATGCCACAACTTATGTGTTTGATGCTTTCTGCAATATCGATTTCTGTCAAGGTCTTCACAGCCTCATTCAGGGTCATGTCTTCTCTGTGCAAAAGGAAGTGCACAGGAGGGCAGACGTGACTGAAGCTCAGCACATATTGAAACTGCTGGCTCTGAAGTTGCAGTATCTGCAGTAATGGGTTATCAGAAAGGATTCCTTTCTTGCTAACATCATACTAGCATCATGCTATCTGCTGAATATTTTATGTTTGCTTACTCATTTCACTCCTGTGGTTTTGTATGGATTATTTCTCTCTGATTTCATGTCAGGATTCCTTTTATTTACTGCTGAAAGCAGTGATTCCTGTGTTGTTTGTCTGATGAATATAATTTCTGATATGTTTATGCCTTACACTACCTTAGAGCCTGCATGAAATTTTAATTTCTCCTTGCTTAGCTCTGGGTTTGCTTTTTCCCATGGCACAATGCAGTGCAAGTCTTTGTAGCTTTGCTCATTTGCAGAAGAATTGACGTCTACTTCTCATTCAATTTCCTGTTTGTTTGTGTGCCTCTGCCAGGCTTTTCCTTTATCTGGTGCTAGTCAGAGCTTTAAAAAAAAAATTTCTGCTATTTTGGAATGTACTAATGTAATAAATGTATAAAATCTGATACTCTGAGACACTGTTCGTATCCCAGGTATTGTGCTTTCTTTCCTTGACTTCTTCTGGTCTGCGGACCCTTGCATAATGGTTTATCTTCTGAAAATTATTAGAACAAGCCCATTATGAGGCATTTTTCTTAAGGCATTTTATCCATTGTCTGCAGTGATTTTCCTCTGCATATTTATCTCCCCCCTTCTATATTTCTTTATTTGCTTTTCGCAGTTTTGACATATTTTTGCCTCATATTTTAATGTTTTCTCCACTTACCTCTGGGTCTGCTCTACTTTGTTTATCTTGTGCTTACCAGCTTTGTTCATATCTCTGCCACCAAGAGAAATAAGTGAGGGCCTTTGTTCTCATGAAGGCTTTTTTATCCTTTATCCTTTATGTAACTCTTGCCAGGACATTTAGTAGCCAAGCCAAATACAATGAGCATCCTAGCTCATTATTGGGCCAGTCTGCTGAGCACTGACCCTTTTTCACTATGTTTTGCGTTCGTCTGGTCAGGGACAGGATCTGGTGCACACTCATATTTCCTGTTTTACATCCCCCAATAGCTTTAGGATCTGTAACTCCTTTCTGATGCACTTTTAGTAGCAGAACATGATGAAAGCTTTGACTCTTCAGGACTTTCCAAGCGCATTTGCAATGCAAATTTCCATACATTCCCAAGCACCACAGTATCATGAGAAACGCTGGAATAGGAATGGGGACCAAAGACTGAGCTGATGCTGGACTCAAAGGAGTGGTCTGCCATCACGGATCCTATCAAGGTTGCCTGAGTGTGATTCTGCAGGAATACTAAAAGGACCCTGGAAGTGGTGCTTTCTGTGCATACAGCAATGCCAATAAATGTGTCTTGCCATCCACAAGTTCTTGAGCTGCCAGGGGTGATAGATAAGAAGAAAAAACCTTCAGTGAAAAGCCATCCTGCAAGTGAGGTGGATCTTTGCTCTGCTGTATCCTCATCTTCCAACTCATCCTGTTATTTAGAGATCTCAGAGAACTGTCCACAACATTAGATCAAGGCAAACACGTCTTTGTCTAGATGAGTCTTGGAAACCTCAAATGGTGGACATCACCCACCTCCATGGTGGTCTGTGCTAGGGCTGCACCACTCTCCTGGGAAAGGAGCTTTCCCTAATGTCCAACCAGAGCCTCTGAGGCTTCAACTTCCTTTGCCACGGGCCTTCAGAAGAAGATATATATCTTTCTCTAAGAGACTCAAATAAAGAGTTATAGTGCTATATTAACCTTCTTCTTTCCAAACTTTCACTGATAATTAGTGCTGAATTGGGACTTTTTAAAAAATTCATACCCAAGCTGTTTCCCAGTTCTGAATACTGGATCTTTAGATTTTTTTTGTGGTGTATCAAACTTCTTTTTGTCATCGTTGGCATAAATCTATTTTAAGATGACTTTAAGCAGTGCGGTTTTGCATTTCGTTCTCTTATTATTTATGTCATATTTTGTTTAACATTTTAATATTTACATAAGGTGCTTTGTTGTGATCTTGATGGAGAAATTTGTCAAAGTATGAAATGCAGCATGACTTAAGTGAAGATCCTGGCTGACTACAAGCACAGTAAAAAATCAAACTGCAGTTCTTTGGATTTGTTGATAAAAATCAATTAAAAGTGTGTTTCAGGTCAATCTAATATATAGAAACTGCCAGGATGAGATCACATAGATCATTGGATGCTGTGGATCTCAATTAATCAGATCAGGACTCATATATGAAAGTGTCACATTTATGCTAGTTAGTACATTATTCATGAGAAGTTATGGGGTTGTAAATGCTCTGAATGGGAAGATTTGCAGTGAGGTAAATAAACGCAGCGTCAGTAGTCTTACAGCAGAAGCTCAATAATCAATTGTTAATTTACCAAATCAAGGAAAGAAGGAGTATGCTCAAATCAAAATTAATTTCTTTTTGTTGTGTTTTGTTGCTTTCATTAAATAAATCACAACACACATGCACAAAATCCCTGAGGAATTTCATGAGACTAGAAATGACACTTTTTACTGCTTCCTTGGTTCCACAGGCTCTCCAAGTGTCACTTCTTTTTGTTTTACAAATGTAAACATTTACAGATGTTATTTTGAACCAAAGGTAGGATTGTTTTGTTTTGAAAATGTCACAAGTAAACAGTCTGACTGTTCAGGTAGATGATTGTCTATGAAAGGCTCTAAGGAGAATTGTTTGGACTTCAAAAAATTCCCATTCTTTTTGGTTGAAAAGATTTGCCAAATGCAACATGATTTTTTACTCATTTCCATCCTTCCTGAAGCCTTCCATCTTTGCAAATTTGTTACTAGCAACAAATATACATATATATATATGTGTGTGTGTGTATGTGTGCATATAATTTTTGGATTCCATTGGCAATTAGCACTCAGTAAATGTACCCAACAGCTAGCAATTGTGAGTGCCTATTGGAGGAAGACAAAGGATAAAATTGTGGTTTGAAAAAAAGCATTGTGAATTTATAGAGAATAAATAACATCATAAATCCAGATACATTTTAGGAAATTGCAATGGATTATTACAGAGAAAACACACTCAGAACCTTGGCAACAACCAGCAAGTGTCAGTAAACTGTACCGTGACAATAAATATATATGGATAGCACAGTCTAGTGGAGTGAAAATGGGAGGATGAACTAAGATTGAAAACCCCTTTTGTACAGGTTAAAATCTCTTTTTTTCAATATTTATTGAAGGGGAAAAAAAGAGAAGGAAAATTATTCAACAATTTCTTTCACTGGAAAGATGTAGTCATTTATTTCACCGATACATGTAAAGAAAGTTTGCATTTTCACTTCTCTTTCAATAAACAAAAGATGACAAAAATACTGTAAGATAGAAAATAATTATTTGTATAAGTTTTACCCTATTCTTTCCTGCTGACTTGATGGCTGGAGGAGGTACTACTCTGACTTTACTTCCTTCCTGACTTTAACTCTGCAACTTTTCAAAACATCAAAAAAAAGGTGTCTCATTCTATGTCACTCAGAAAGGAACTGGTTTTCCTCTCTTGGAAATCTCCTGATTTGTGCCTGTTTTGGCACTTTCAATCAGGCGTAATGCTTTAAAGTATCTTTGTCACCCTTGCTCTTTATACCATACACCAATATTAAGTTTGTTCAGCGTTCTCCATCCCTGCCCTCTCCTGTGTCGTGTGACGTATATCCCTATCTCAGACTTTTTAAGTACAGCATCTCCATTTGGTAACTTTGCTTGTTGAGTATCTGTAAAATAACTCTCAAATATTTACAGTTTTCCACACTGAGCCCTAGTTTTCTTTCTGCTGAATTTGTACCCTATTATAATTCCCTCTTTTTTATTATTGTCCTTACCAACAAAAAGGGGCTGTTGGGGAGTGTCAAGCTCAAGGGCAGCCTCAGCTGTGGTGATCATGAAATGGTAGAATTCAAGATCCTTTGGTCAGTGAGAAGGGTATGCAGCAAGGTCACTAACCTAGACTTCAAGAGAGCAAACTGGCTTCTTGAGGGACCTGCTTGGCAGGGTAACGTGGGAAAAAGTACTGGAGGGAAGAGGGGTTCAAGAAAGCTGGTTAGTATTCAAGGATCACTTCCTCCAAGTCCAGGAGTGGTGGATCCTAAGAAAGAAGAAGTCAGACAAAAATGCCAGGTGCCAGCCTGGATTAACAAGGAGCTCCTGGACAAGCTCAAAAGCAAAAAAGAGGCCTATGGAGGGTGGAAGCAAGGGCAGGTTATCTGGATGGAATACACAGAAACTGTCTGAGTGGTCAGGAACCAGATTAGGCAACCTAAAGCCCAGACAGAATTAAATCTGGCCAGAGACATCAAGGATAATAAGGAAAATGTCTACAAGTATGTCAGAGATCAAGGAAAGACTAGAGAAGATGTGTGCCCTCTCTGGAAGGAAACAGGAGACCTGGTCACCCAGGATATGGAGAAGGCTGAGGTACTAAATGAGTTTTTTGCCTTGGTCTTCATTGGCAAGGGCTCTGAACACACCGCCCAAGTTGCAGAACGCAAAAACAGGGGCTACAAGAATGAAGAACTGCCAGTGGTAGGAAAAGATCAGGTTCAAGACCATCTGAGGAACCTGAAGGCACGCAAGTCCATTGGACCTAATGAAATCCATCCCCGGATCCTGAGGGAACTGGCAGATGAAGTCACTAAGCTGTTTTCCATTATATTTGAAAAGCCATGGCAGTCTGGTAAAGTTCCTGCTGACTGGAAAAGGGGAAACATAACTCCCATTTTCAAAACGGGAAAAAAGGAAGACCCAGGGAACTACAGGCCAGTCAGTCTCACCCCTGTGCCCGGCAAGATCGTGGAGCAGATCCTCATGGAATCTCTGCTGAGGCACATGGAAAATAAGGAGGTGATTGGTGTCAGCCAAAGGCTTCACCAAGGGCAAGTCATGTCTGACAATTTTTGTGGCCTTCTACAATGTTGCCACAGCATTAAGGCCATAGCGTTAAGGGGAGAGCAACTGATGTTGTCTACCTGGACTTATGCAAAGCATTTGACACTGTCCCACATGACATCCTGGTCTCTAAAAAGGCATGGATTTGATGGATGGACCACTCGGTGGATAAGGAACTGGCTAGATGGCCACATTCAAAGGGTTGTGGTCAACAGCTTGATGTCCACGTGGAAACCAGTGATGAGTGATGTTCCTCAGAGGTCAGTACTGGGACCAGTGATGTTTAACATCTGTGTCAGTGACATGGACAGGGGGATTGAGAGCACCCTCAGAAAGCTTGCTGATGACACCAAGCTCTGTGGAATGGTCAACATGCTGGAGGGAAGGGATGGCATCCAGAGGCACCTGGACAGGCTTGANATGAGGCAGTGGAACAGGTTGCCCAGGGAAGTTGTGGATGCTCCATCCCTGGAAGTGTTCAAGGCCAGGCTGGATGAGGCTTTAAGCAGCCTGGTCTACTGGGGGGTGTCCCTGCCCAGGGCAGGGGGGTTGGACTAGATGTTCTTTAAGGTCCCTTCCAACCCAAACCATTCTATGATTCTATGATTATCTATCATTATTATGATTCTCTGCATGTCAGCAGGGTATCACCTGCTGATTTCATGAACATGCTATTTGCCCGTCTCCCACAGCAGATTATTATAATAGCTGCCTGGTCTAGCATTACTGACACAATGCTCAGGCTAAAGAGAGTCTCTTAATGACCCAACAGTATTTCTGATCACATCCTCAAATCAGCATCTTGATACTCCTGCAGGCAATAGTGCCAGTAGATATTTCCTGCCTCCTTTACAGATACTGTCCCACTGAAAGCCACAGAAATGCTTGTTGACTCACTGAGAGTGGAATATACATAACTTGTGGGTGATGTTGTCATAGTGGTCATGTTGTCTTTTCTATTCGCCTACTATCCAGTTACATTTTGACAACACTTGAGTTGGGTCCAACAACAAGGCGTAGGTTAGCACCAATGGGTGCCTTCATCAACTGTGACAGTCTCCCTCCTCTCCATGTGTATTTCCACACAGGTTAATGTGAGGAAAGTTGATGTACAAAGAGGAAATGTGCGTCTTCACCAGCAAGAGTAGAAGCTGTTTGTAGGCAATATTATGCAGTGAGTAAGGAGAAGTAGTGAAAAGATCCCTCACCAAAAAGGAAGAGGTTCAGTAATTTTAGGTTTCTTTCAGTTTCATCTGACATCGCCTTACTCTCATTAATTAATGGACCAAAGTTAAAAAGGAATAAGAGCCTTCCTAGGAATTACAGACTAGGAAACCCTTTGTTTTCTTCAAATTAACATATCCCACAGTCTATTTTCGACTTGAGCCTGTCAAGATCATCTCTTCCTTAGTGCAAGAGCAGCCCCTGGTCTACATCCTCCTGTGCTTTCTTCAGCCTCACTGTTGTTGCTTCTGGTAAATGAGATCTCTATCAGGCTGCGGTGATTATGTCTACATGGGCCATATCACTGCAGCATTTTCCTCTGAGAGTCCTCAGAGAGTCTCCCACCAGCAGACAACTTTGTGACTGTGTAGCCTGACCTTCTTCATAGTGCATGTTGTGGGTCATCCCTGACCAAGTTTCTACTTATAGAAATGAAGGTGCTCCAGAGAACTTTATTTGCATAAGCATTGATATTGTCAACTGCTTGGCAGTCGTGGGTTCCCATTAGATGGACTACCTGTGCCAGCTGGATGCCTGCTTTCTTGTGATAGTCCTACCAGAAGGCTTTTTTGATCAGCATTTGCCTTTCATAAAGTATACACCCCTGCTGCTCTGTTTAAAGGATAAGAAAAGCCAATGCTTGGTGATTCCAGTGAAGAGATTTTTCCATCCAACTTGTGCTGCGAAAAACATTTCAGGAAAATAAAAACACCACAAATCAAGGTCACTGGAGAGCTCGTCAATTTAAACTGCTCAGTGGCCTGGATTTATGATTTTTTTCTTTTCCAATTAACTTCACCTTCCCTAAGTGGGGATTTCACACCCCTCGTGTTAAGTAAATTGGTGTCTGGATTTTTATGAGCTTTGGCAGGAAAAAGTAGCCAGTGAACCAAGAAAAATCCAGAGCTTTTGGATGGGGGCACCCAGGATTTCAGGCTCATATCTGAACCAAAAGAATGATTGTGAGAAGTCCTTTGATGAGTAAAGACAATCAATTTGATGCAATTTGTAATTAAATATTGTTGTGTATGTCCGTTCTTCCAGAACCTCCTCCTGCCACTGCAGTTTCATTTGGGTTATTTATGCATCGGTGATGTATTCTGAATGCCTGACTAACATTGACGGATATTACACTTGATGTTTTTCCTTATGTCCCTTTGGTGGTGAAAATGTGAGAAAGGGCAATGAACTTTGGATGACTCTCTTGTATAACTAAAAAAAAGATTTTTCCATCAGGTTCAAAAGTTCAGCGCGTCAAGAGAGATCATCTTCTTGGCGCCATTGCGCAAGGGGCGGGAGAATTTTGGGGAGGTGTTTATCTTGTAGCCAAAGATAATTACTCTATGATGCAAATTTGGTAATTGTTACCAACATGGGCTTTCAAACCACTATGTTTAAAAATTATTTGTTGTGGTTTTGTTAACCTCTATGACGCAATGGAGTGGGTTTGCCATGCTGTGAGCTGCTTACATTGAAGGACAAAAAGCTCTTGGTGCACCATTCATTGCGGTAATAGCGCCTCAGGGTCCCTTCAGTCTCCGCTTCGCTGAGGTTGGTAGAGTCAAAAAAACAAGGTCTTTCACTTGACAGCAGGAGGAATGATAGGGAAGAAACATGGAGCAAGAGCAGATCAAAAAATCCCAATAATTTCATCACTCTCCACAAGTTCTTGCTGAACTCAGGGCTTAGGCCTTTTCAAATGCAATGTTTCTTCAGAGCATGCTCATCTGGAGGAATTGAAAGGCAATAAGTGTAAAAAAGAATGTGTTGGCAAGAAAAGCTCATAATGGAAAAGGGCCATCCTTTTGGGGGGCCAAGAAAAACCTAACCAGCTTCTGTGCATGGGTGAAAAAAAAAAAACAAAAAACCCCAAACACCAACTTCACTGTAGTTAATAAGAACAAATTTTTGTAGTAAATGGCTTCCCTGGACAATGAGACATGGATTCAAATGGAGCGTCAGGTTGCTCAGATACTGAGAACTACAGTTGTACTACTGTACGGTTCTACTACTGAGTGGTTCTCAACTACAGAACCACTGCTGGCCACCTTAATCATCACACAGATTTTTATTTGCATGGTTATGGGACGTCAGGGGCAAAAAAGTCAAACAAACCTCAGTAGACTCCTCAATGGTGTTTTCTTCATGAATCAGTCTGTGTTCAGGGTGTAGCATGGTGTGTTTGACCAGTGGCATCTATCAAGGGAACATTGCCCCACTGTGGAGCACCTGTTGGACCTGGAGGCCAATGGTGGGGCACAAGTGCTCTTCTCACTCCATCTTCTTCTCCTTCTGGCTGATTCTGGCTTTGAGACCCCTGCCACTGACTTTTTATGAGTCCTGATTGAAATGGCTGGAAGCAGGATTGTGCACATGACAGGAGCATCCTGGAAAGCTCTTGGCAGCAATCGCATTGTGCTGTGTGCACAACAGCTCCAAAGCCACTCAGCTTCCTGTTCAAGTAAAACATGTGGCTAATGCTTCCTTCTGAAGAATCTCCAAGCCTTGAACTAACTTATAGAGACAACCATCTGCCCTTGCAGCAAGTGGCTGGGAAAGAGACTTATCCCCACAGACATGTGTGCGCAGGCTCATGTGTATGTATACAGACATACATGTCTTCATATGCATACACATATGTTTCAAAGAGAAGGGTTTTGTGAGATGCACTTGACTAGCCTTCTCCACTTGTTCAGGTCTATCCATGCACCATAACAACCCAGAGTCAGTCTGCATCAGCCCAGATCCCTTGTCTGATAGCACTGGATGCTTTCAGTCTCATTGAGAAGTCACAGGTCCTGCTGGAAGAAATTGTGGATGCAAGGTTGAATGTCTGACAAGACCTTGCTTCTGTTGCAGATAAGGCAAACCGCGTCCTGGGCAACTACCGCCCTGTCAGTCTCACCTCTGTGCCTGGGAATATCATGGAACAGTTCCTCCTAGATGCTATGCTAAGGCACATGGAAGACATGGACGTGATTCAAGACAAGTCCTGCCTGACCAACCTAGAGGCTTTCTACAATGGAGTGACTGCATCACTGAACAAGGGGAAAGCTACAGATACCATCTATCTGGATTTCTCCAAGGCCTTTGGCACGGTCCTCCACAACATCTTTCTAAGTTGGAGGGATACAGATTTGATGGGTGGACTGTTTGGTGGATAAGGAACTGGCTGGATGGTCACATCTGGAGGGTAGTGGTCACTGGCTCAATGTCCAGATGGAGAGGGGTGACAAGTGGTGTCTCTCAGGATCCATACTGGCACTGGTGCTGTNGCTGTGGGGACAGGCTGAGAGAGCTGGGGGGGGTCAGCCTGGAGAAGGGAAGGCTCCGGGGAGACCTTGGAGCCCCTTCCAGTCCCTGAAGGGGGCCTACAGGAAAGCTGGGAGGGGCTGTTTGCAAGGGCATGGAGCGACAGGACGAGGGGCAATGGTTTAAACTAGAGCAGGGCAGGGTTAGATGAGACATGAGGAAGAAGTTCTTTCCACCGAGGGGGGTGAGACACTGGGACAGGTTGCCCAGAGAGGGGGTGGAGGCTCCATTCCTGGAGACATCCAAGGCCAGGCCGGATGAGGCTCTGAGCACCCTGGTCTAGTTGGAGATGTCCCTGCTCACGGCAGGGGGATTGGGCTAGGTGACCCTTAAAGGTCCTTTCCAACCTAACAGATTTTATTCTGTGATTCTATGATTAGGAGGACTGTGGCAAGCAGATTAAGGGGAAGTAGTTTCCTCTCTGGTCAATGCTGATGAGGACAAACATGACAGTTTCGGGGACCGTCTCTCCTGCTTCAAAAGGGTTATGAAGAATGTGGAGATAGGCCAAAGATGGTGATGAAAATGGTCAGACCTTGGTTCCACACCCACAGGCAGGAATGAAGAGATTTGGGTTAAGTTATCCAGATGAAGTGGTACTTCAAGGAGGATCTAACAGTAGCTGCAGCTACTTGAAAGCAGTTACAAAGATGATGGATTGGTGTTACACAATATAACAACGAGCGGTAGACAAAAGTTGCTGATTTGGTCATCAGCAGAAGTGCAGCCCAGTGACAGCTCATTTCATTGCACTGCAGGTGGGGAGTCACACTAGCCCTATAACAGCCAAAGACTTTTATGTGACCATTAAAAGCTTCTATTGACTACTCATAGATAGGGATATTAAGACACCCAGTGAGACAAAGTACCTCATCCTAACACTCATTTCTAAGAGTTTGACTCCAATGCTGTTGACCACCTCTTTGTCCCTGAAGGCTCAATAATGCAACATTTGTGCCCAATTTACCATTTCATCCCATTTTCTCCTTTGCACCCCTCTTTCTAACCACCCAGATGCAATCCTACTCAGATACCCAAACCTGGTGGTTTCTCTAACCTTTCTATCTCTGCAGCCTGTGACCCGCTTTTCCAATTAGATCTTCTTTAACATACTAGCAGTTCACGCCAGACCCAGGGTAAATATGCCTTGGCTGCTGCACTGAAAATAGTGACTTCCATTCAGCTGTCTGCAATGTCATTGACATCTTTCTGCCACGGACGTTCTGATTGGGAAGTCAACAGCTTCCTTGTGATAGTCTAACTCATTCTCCCTACTATAGGTTTTCTTGTCTGCATATGAATAGACAGTGCAGTTTCTTAGAGATAATGCATTTCTAAATTTGTAGAACTTCCAGGTCACAATATGTGCAAACAAACCCTCATTCAGTGACAGCAACATTAATTCAGGGACTCTCACATCACAGCAACAAGAATGTTGTGTGGGCTACATGTCAGTTCCTGTCAGCTCACAGTCCTTCCTGGAAAGATAAAGAACATCCCTGCAGACAGGTAGACCCACATCTGCAGTGCAAAGAGTGGCTCCCTGCACCCTTCTCTATATTTGTGCTCTTTGCGATGTGCCTTAGACTACCCTCACAATCCTTTCTGTGCTCTAGGATTGCACTTGAGTCTGGCACAGGTTGTAGGCTGAAGCATGGGCACGTGTGTGACCAGTCAGAGACCCTGTGCTCCTCAAGGAGTCTTCATGGCTCCCCCTAATATTAACCTTTTTTGCAAAAATATCCTATGGATCGTCTGTAACGGCTGGTATCCATGTGTTTCTGGATAAAAAAGGATGTTGCTTTTATATTTTCTGGTGCTGCATCTCTTGGAGAAATGCTGGAACATCCGACTTCTACAGTGACTCTCCCCACCTAAGTTGGTGTTATTCCCTCATTGACTCTATTAAGAGATGAGGTGTGCTGAGACAGACTTCAGAAAATCTCAAACACACTATGCTAGCAGGATTGTTCTTACCACAATGAGCTACCAAAACTCAGATTGACTGCATGCTTATTACTGGCTCTGGGACATATGCACCCCATTGGACTTCTCCACTTAGGCAGAAGAATCACTTCTAGGTGGTCCCAATGCTCAATTTGCTTCTACAGTGAGATCCTTCCCATCTGCACCCTTCCAAGTGACACAGCTCCTGTTCACAAATCCTCCCACCCACTTCTGGGACAACCACGTGTCCCAGTTCTTTGCCATGTAGGAAAAACTTGATCTTCTCTGTCATACCAGCAGCCAAAAGCACTTGCTTCTTTATCTAGGATTCCATGAACTTGTGGAAAAATTACATGGGGAAGGAAGAAAACTTTGGATTTCAGGAGACAACATTTCTTTGGCATGCTCTCTATTAAGGCTGACAGACACATTTCATGAATGTATCAACAAAGTGTTGTGTGGCACAGCTGTCTGCTTGGATCCTTGGCACATTTGGAAAAGTGTTTCCTGGAAAATAGGTTGAGCTGCTGCTGGCAATGCACTGGTTTAGCAGAGTAGCAGATTGACTCTGTTTGGAAAGTGGGAAAGTCACTCCCCACACTTACTGAGACATTTGCAAAAAGATTATGCTCATCTTTATAAACTGAGCTTTGAAGTGGTTTTGGCTGGAATATGAATCAGTTGCATGGGATGTGAGTGCCAGTGAAGGAGATGAAGTTTAAATTTTCAGGAGGTTAACTGTGGCAACTGACTGATTGTGCTAAAAAGAAAAAAAAAAAGATTTTGGGAACCGTGTTTGCTATCTCCAGCATAGAAGTTTAGCAGTTATAGAGCAACCCTTGTTGCTTGTTGTTCAGGGGGCCAGCTCTGTCTCTGGTCATTTTTTTTCTTCTTGGTTAGTGCTCCGTGACTGATGAGGATCTCAGTAAAACACTAATTGATTTGCTTGTCTTTCATGGTCACCTCTGGACAGTAATTACTCAGGCAGGAAAAATTAATTAGTCCAGTGTGGGCCGACTGCTGCTCTCCAAGCACTGCTGAATTTTAATTGGAGAGCTCCAGAGAAAGGTGCTGATTCACACCGTGGCACGAGGGGGAGGGGATTTTTCCAGGGGCAGAGGGGTGGAGGGGTGAAGAGGGCTGAAGGTCAACATGAGATGTGTTGTCTGTTCCAACATTAGGAGCTATACCTTCTTTCCTCTCCTTAGCTGTGATAATAAGCCTGTTAAAACCTGTTTGCTTCTTTCAAACAACTAAAATAAAAAAAAGACTGTGAATTTAGTCATACAAGCATCTACACAGATCTTTTGGGGATATGCAGTGTTCACTAGAAAAAAAAAAAAACAGAGGCAATTGTTCTATAAGACACCCACTAGTGATTATTCTCTTATTGATTTCCATGATGCCTTTGCAATGGCAGTATAGCACTGACATTTCACACTGCTGTATTTGGGAGTGTGTAGATATGAGCTGCTGGGACAGCCCTCTTGGCAGAGAAATTTCTAATGGTTAGAGATGAGATCATGACAATGCAAATGGATTTGCTGAGAGTACATGCCTCTGTTGTTCCTGCATTTGCTAAATTATTTTCATTTTGGCATCTGTTCCCCTCTGTTCCTCCAGTTACATTATTATTTGGAACAAACTGCATGCAACAAGTTTCCTTTCAGTTGTGCAATGAAAGAATTACTGAATGTACTGGTTGTTGAGGATCAAATAGTGGATCATTACTCAGCCCTCACTTGAAAATTAGTGTGGGTGATTGCCCGAGAAAAAGATGAGGAAGTGAAATTCAGCAGAGGATATTTTTCAGACAGTCCCCAGTGATTATTGCAGCTTAGCTGTGGGTTTGCTTCACTTCACTTGTATTCCTACCCAACAGCAAGTATCAGCACAGCGAGAGCCGAACAGGATTTTCTCATAGCAGATCAGCCCTGATCACACTTTTGCTAATTAAATGATGTCTTGTTATCAAAAATACTTCTACTGAGCTCAGAATATTTTCAATTTGGGGTTTTGTTCTGTTTTGTTTTGTTTTGTTTTGTTTTGTTTTGTTTTGTTTTGTTTTTAAGGATCTGAGGCTTGATACTCAGGCTAAATCTACAGTGCACTCCTGCCTGGGTTCATGACGGTGGCACAGAGCCTGGGATGTCCCTCATTAGTGAAGCAGACACCTACGTCACCTTTACTGTTGGTATTATCTCAGAAATTTATTGTCTCAGAAACAGAGTTTTACTGAGAAAAGATAGAAATCCTGTTTTTCTGTCCAGCTCCAGTGTATGGGGCCAGATGGGATACACTTGAGGGTACCGAGGGAGCTGGCAGAAGTGCTCACCAAGCCACTTCCATCATTTACCAACTGTCATAGAATCGCAGAATCATAGGGTTGGAAGGGACCTCGAAAGATCATCTAGTCCAACCCCCTGCCAGAGCAGGGTCACCCAGAGCACATCACCCAGGAACGCGTCCAGGCGGGTTTTGAATGTCTCCAGTGAAGGAGACTCCACAACCTCTCTGGGCAGCCTGTTCCAGTGCTCTGTCACTCTCACAGTAAAAAAATTCTTCCTGATATTCCTCTTGAATCTCCTATGCTCCAATTTGCATCCATTACTCCTTGTCCTATCGCTGGTCATCACTGAAAAAAACTTCTCTCCATCTTCCTGACACTCCCCCTTTACGTATTTGAAGACACTGATGAGGTCACCCCTCAGTCTCCTTTTCTCCAGACTAAAGAGACCCAGCTCCCTCAGCCTTTCCTCATAAGGGAGATGTTCCACTCCCTTAATCATCTTTGTGGCTCTGCGCTGG
>VXBO01014504.1:53830-75446 GCA_013400135.1 Rhinoptilus africanus
GGCTGGATATGAGCCAGCAGTGTGCCCAGGGGGGCAAGAAGGCCAACAGCATCCTGGCCTGGATCAGAAATAGTGTGGTGAGTAGGACTAGGGAAATGATTGTCCCTCTGGACTTGGCACTGGTGAGGCCCCACCTTGAGTACTGTGTCCATTTTTGGGCCCCTCACCACAAAAAAGACATTGAGGTGCTGGAGCGGGTCCAGAGAAGGGCAACAGAGCTGGTGAGAGAGGGAGATGGGAGTGTTTAGCCTGGAGAAAAGGAGGCTGAGGGGAGACCTTCCTCCCTGAAAGGAGGTTGTAGAAAGGTGGAGGTTGGTCTCTTCTCCCAAATAACAGGTGACTGGACAAGAGGAAACAGCCTCAAATGGCCTCAAATGGCCAGGGGAGGTCTAGACTGGATATTAGGAAAAATTTCTTCACAAAAGGGGTTATTAAGCTTTGGAACAGGCTGCCCAGGGAAGTGGTTGAGGCACCATCCCTGAAGGTATTTAAAAGATGGGTAGACCTAGTGTTTAGAGATATAGTTTAGTGATGGGTTTTGTCAGATTTACATTGATGGTTGGACTAGATGATCTCAAAGGTCCCTTCCAACCTCGGCAATTCTATGGTTCTATGATTCTAATATATTTCTTCCAAGCTGACTGCCAATGTTGGAATAGGTAATGTGTCTCCTGTTCTCTCTAACTTAAAGCAAATGTCAGGTAGAAGGAGGGGGTTAGTCATGGTTAGTCATTTACAACATTTCTGAATTACAAATCTTGTCTTTTTGACCTGAAAACCAAATTTACCTCTGGAACCATTGTAATGATTGCAGTTCAAAACTCCTATTAAAGTCTTACATCTTGCAAATGAGGATTTCTTGCTGCAGCCATTTTCATCTAACAAGATTCACCTTACCTTCTTCCTCTGCCCACTCCATTTGAGGGTGAACAGTCATAAGGACTAAAGAATTCAGCATAATCCTGACAAGGTGGAGACATGTACTGAAGAAATTCAGTACAGTTTGATAGGCACCAATGCAACATGCTGTTCCTTCCGGGTAAGAATAAATATTCCAGCAAGTATTGTGCAAGAAAAATCTAGCTTGGCAGTAATACTGTAGGAGAGGAGGCAATGATTGGTTGCAAGGTGAGCATGAGCCAGGCATAACACATTGCTGTTGAAAGAGAAAAATAGAAAAAACTCACAAATGCATATTTTTGTGCTTATTCTTTACGCATGTGTAGTAATCATTTTGTTGTAGTCAGAATGGCCAGGGTCACAGTGGGAGTGCTGTTGCCAGTTTAAAAAACTACATTTTGAGAAAGAGGTAGACCAATTGGATAGAGATCTCTGAGGAAAAACATGGATTTGAGATGTTTGTCCAGTAGAAGAGCTTATTTAGGGGACATATGAAAAAAATGAGAGAATAGCCTTGCTTCCATATCCATTACAAATAGGCTAGAATCTACTGTGTTTAATTTTCATGACAAGATTTAGGTCAGAGTTACCAGGGAGATTGTGGAACAATTTGAAGTATAGTTTAGGCAAATTTTTATCAGGAGTGACAAATGTGTAGAGGTGAACCAAGGGACTAGGGAACCCCACAAATCCCTCTCCTATGATTCCAGGACTGATTGCTATGCTGTAGGCTGAAAATAGGAACCCTGGGTCTGGGCTTGAGGTTGCTCATTTGTATGGATTTGTTAGATTTGCCTTTTGCCAATGACCTTCAGCTTCATTCATGACCAAATTTTTGTCAGCTTACGGGACAATTTTCCAGGTTGGAGTTACTTGGCATCACATGCATAATAAAACTATTCTCTTGTGGAGATGGATTCATCCATATTTCATCTGACAGAGATGTTCCCCTTTTCTATCTTATAATGATGCATTTTAGTCACCATATTGACCTCAGTTACATACTGACTCTAGTGTTTGAGTGAGTGTCTGAAATTTTTATGTGAAAAGGGTTTTCATTCAAAATCATTTGTGCAGAATGAAACATTTTCTTGAAAAAAATATTCATTATTACTTAAACATTCTGCTTTTCACAAACTTACTGGTATTTGAAATTGATATTTTAATCAAAGCATTAGTAAACATCTATCAAACTAATTTAAATCATTACTGTTCTGCTGTCTTTACAGTAGTCACAATTTTCTGTAAGCAAATGCAAATGAGCGGAGTGAATATTTCAAAAATAGTTTTGTTAGCATTAGAAGAAATCTTCCTTACAATCTGATAGATTGTGTAGAACAAGGAACATATGTTGGATCCAGTTAATGGAAAGCACTTCATAATCTCGTTACCTTAAAAAAAAATAATTCCCATTTTAACCATTTTACCTTTATATAAAGAATTTTTTACATTAAAGACTTGATAATGATAAAATGCTTCTCTATTACTGCGACCATTTTCACTTAAACATTTGCTTCCATTTTGTGACACCAAATGTAACTGAAGATGGGAATAGATTTTCTCCAGGCCTATGGGTTGAGCATAGGAGGTCCAGTAGTAGTTTTCCTGGGATGGTGGATTTTTAAAGCTTCAGAAAACACACCAGTATCAATACCAATATTTTTTATACCATCTCTGTCAGCAGCTTCACCAGTAGCTCTGCTTCCCTGCCTGAAACTTTGCCTCATGTGTATCACAGATGACTACTTAGCCACAGGACTCTTCTACATAAAAAAAGCTGCTAATTGTTCCCCACAATGAACATGGGACAGAAGGCCGCAGATGGATGGGGTAACCAAACCATCTGTTGTCCTCGAGACACATTGATTTCATGTTTACTGCCAGGTTCTCTAAAAGAGGAACTTGAAAAGAGGTTTTAGCCACAGTGATGAAGACTATGGTGCAAGAATATCCATGTACTCGAATGATGGAATTTTATTATTCTGGTCTTGTCTGCCAGACCACTTGCAGCTGCTGGGAGATTTAGGCACTTCTCTGTGACTCTAGATCCCAACTAGTTTGTCGCTATTATGGCTCGTGCTCTACTTGCCTGTGTGGGATATGATGATTGCCCACTGGTTTTAGGTGAATACTGGCTTGATACGTATGGTGCACTTTATTCTTGAAATTGAAACTTTCTGTTAATTTCCAATCTAAACTTTCTCATGATCCACCTTCATCTGTCATTACAGACCTTTCTCCCAGCTTACCCAGTTCCTGTTTCTCCTCAATATTTAGATAGGAAATACATTCTTTCTGTCACATGAACATTTCCTCCTAAAGTAATTATGAACACAAACGGCACAACTGTGCAACATGTCTCAAACGAGTGTTAGGGCAGGCCTGTCCAGTGTATTCATAGTGGAAAAAATGAATAGCAGATGCATCCTATAAACACTTAAAACCTTTTCCACCCTCCATGCTAACAGTTCATGTAGTTTTATTTCTTAACTCCTGAACCTCTGTTTTATAGCAAGCACAAAAAAGGCAGCCTTTGTTGAGAATCTCTACGGACGTGACTCTGCTTTGTGATAGCAAATGTATCCTCATCTGAACTATTTCAACCAACAGCATTATCTAATTCTTCTGTCAGGCTCAGTAGTACTTCCCAGTTTTGTGTTACCTGCAAATCATGAAGGTCATCCCTAATTTTTAGTCTTTGGCAACCATGTCCATACCTAATAGACCTAACTTTGACGTCATCTCTGCTCTAAGCAGGAGGTTGGGTCTTCAGAGTTCCCTTCCAGCATCAGCTTTTCATTTTTCACCTGAATCAGGCTAGATAGTGGCTTCGCCTCAGATGATGTTATGCCTAGTGCCCTATCCTCGTTTATACTGGCAGTCCTGTTAATGCCCTTGATATCACATTGTTGCTGCTGTTAACTGCAGGAAATAAGATTTCCAGTATTAGTGATAAGTAATTTTTTATTTATTTTAGCCTCAAGTGCGGAACTGTCCTAATTTTCTCTTTGTTCCCCTTGGTTTCTGTGGCTTAAGTACAATTTACTATTATTAACTTTAATTTCCTATGTGAGGTCGGTTTTCAGTCATTCTTACTTTGTTTTTGCAGTTTGTAACCTCTCAAATCTACCTCTTCTCACTGCTCTCCCTCCCTTTTGAATTTTGAATTTTAACTACCTATGCCTTCTCTGCACACAGACCCCAGAGCTGCTTAGACTCAATAATTTATTTCCTTAGATTTTAAGGTTTGCCTTTCTAAGCTTCCAAACCTTCATTCTAGACCTACTTTCACCCATTTTGAAATTTAAAGTGAGAAAAGTCAGCTCATGATCACACTTTAGTCAAATTTTACTACATTTAAACCCATACAGGAGCAAGGTCTAAAATGGTTTTATAGTTACTTTTGTGAACAAATCCATCACCTAAAATATCTGAGCCAGCGTAAGTGGTAATTATCTTTCAATGCATTTTGGAGACGTTAAAGTCTCCTATAATTCCCATTAATGTTTATTCATGTGGTAACTGTGCGGAGACTAATTGTGATTAGCCTGAAGCTGGGGGAGACAGAAGAGGCTAGTGAGTCTTTCTCCAGCCTTCCTTTCTGGCAGTGGTTTGCACCAAAACACTCTTTTCCCTCTGCCATAAAATTTCATTTCTCTTCCTTCTATTTCTTGCTAACACAAAGCACTACCTCATTCCATCCATGTGCACTGGTTTCCAGCATCCCTGAGGTTTCTCAGTACCTATGTGACTTTCATGCCTCTGTTTTGCCCTTCCATGTGCCATAACAGTTTCAGGTCCTGTACATAGACATCTCAAAGTTTGCTTGACAGTTCAGTCTTTCTCCAACTGTCACCAGCTCTCAGGCCTCTGTCACTTTTAATAGACACTGGGGTTTGGGTTAGATTCTTGGCATTGTCTCTTCTGGTGGTAGTCCAGTATCTTCCCAGTCCATAAAGCGGTCATCATCTGAAGTGATGAGGCCTCGTCCTGCCCATTTACCTCTCTGGAAAGCAGCCATCCTCTCTGAAAGGCAGCTTGCATATCCTAAACCCCTATTGTCTGGATTTATAACATAATATAAAATTAGAGATTTCTATTATTTTCTGATTCTTCTTGCTTGGAACAGGGGAGGTTTTTCCCCAGCTTTCTACAAAAGCTCTGAAGTCTTCTGTGATCTTTGCAATTTCATGGTAGGCTTCACTTTTGCTTCCAGTGTAAGGTAGAAGTCATTATGAATAGTGTCAAAAAAAACCAGAAACATGACGATGAACATGATATTTTTATGTAGAATGGATATAAAAAATGTTCATCTTTTCCATTCACAACTAGGGAAAATGATTTAAGCCCTAAAATGCCAGAATTGCAGTCAAATAATTAGAGGAAACACCATTTTTCAAATGGGATGTTCCCCATTCACCCAGATGGGTAGGCAGAGCACTGGAGACCTGGATGGCTTCAACTTATGGCTGATATCCTAAACAATCTACAGGAAGCTCTTCTTACCTCTGTGCCTCTGTTTCTTCTCCCACTCTGTGCCTCATCCATTTATATTACCAGCTCTCAAATTGCTTCTGATACGTGTTTGTGCAGTATCCAGCACAACGTGGTTCCAGGCTCCAGTGGGACCCCTTGGCATTACCATCCTACAACAAATAACAATGATAGTGACTATAATTACAACAGTCAAACTACTGTAGCTCTGCATTATTAGCCATGCCCTGAGAAAAATTACCTTTTAATCAGTCTGATATGTCAACTGTGTCTCCCTTCACTGTCACTGGCAATCTAGCAAAACCTCTCCTGCATGTTTCCTGATTAGAAACATGATGGCAGACATTCCTCATCATGTGCAGAAAGTACTGAGACCCTTCATCTTTTCACAGGATGCAGCCACATAATGCTACAAAGTTAGCTGCTATCCACGCATCATGAGACACAGACATATGCCTCCTAGGTCCATCCCACACGAGCAGAAAGTTTACCATACTCGAGAAGAGTCGGGGCTAAGGCAATGGCAAAGCAAGATGCTCAATGGCAAAGCTGTGTCTGGATCAACAATAAGATCCATTCCTAAACTGCCCAATACAAAAAGAACCACCAGTATGAAGCTGTGTGCCCTGATTATTTGTTTCCAAATTGCCCTGTTCTTTGGGTTTCTTCTCAATTTAAGCTTAGTTTGTAATGTCTTTGGTTCTGCAATTGAGTTACTTCTTTTGAGGGCTTCTTAGTAAGTTGCTCATCTGTCCTCTTTATTGTGATATATCTGGTATCAGTTATGCTGTGTGCCAGGCTGAACTCCCTGATGAATTCCAGATGTGAAACTTGAAGAAAAAACACTGTTTCAAAGAGGCAGGAGGTACTTCATACAGTCACACAGTCTTCTCTTTTCTCAAAACCTATGTCATTTCAGCCCACGAGGACCAAGGGGGAAGCAAACTCTGGCCAGGCACCAGCAGAGTGGCTTAATGGGGCTGTGGGATCTCCGTCACTGGGGATGTTCAAAACTTGACTGAACAAGTCTCATGGATCTTTAAAGACAGAACTGCTTGGAGTATGGGAGTGATCAAGAGATCTCCAAAGGTCCTTTCTAACCCTAAATGTTTTGGTTATTATATGAAATCACCTGCAATAGATTGACAGTTTTGCATGATTCTTGTCTCAGCAAGCAACCGTGACACCCATATAATGGCAATTGCAATCCTGACAACCTTCATGAAAGCAGCAGGGGCCCCCAAATTTACACCATTTAACATTTCTACTAAAGCATTTCTCATATATGCATACATGTGGATAATTACAAATGTCTCCTTTCCTCTTTCCACAGTGTTCTGAATATTCTGTTAGCTTAAGTGAACCACATGAAATTGCAATGCTGAGGACATTTTTTGTGTGTGTCTCTCAACTTTTTTAAAGATGAAATCATGGACAGTCCTCATTCCCCCGAGCTACATGAAATGTGGTCAAGCTGCTAAGTCATTCCCATATGAAATGGACTTTGTAATTGCCTGCTTGTGCTGTTTCCCCATAGGAACCTTTGTCACGCTAAGCACAAGATGAGTGATACTCAATTAAAAAATCTGAGTTGTCTCACCAGAGAGGCTGTTGAGGGCCCCAGTGTTTTGCTTGAAATTCAAAAGGATTGAAAACAAGCTGCACAGCTCACGGAGGTCACTCAGAAGATGTGAAATCCTCACCCGACTCTGACATTGTCCCTGGTTGGTCATCCTGGACCATTTTATGCAGCTAAATCTTGCTCCATAGGACCTTTTCCACCAGGTTTCTGGTAGGCATTTACATTAGTTGGTTCTCAAATACACCCAGATGTTTTGGGCGACTCTTTTGCCACAAAGTACATACTATCTACACCAATGCCTGAACTCTGGTATGTTACACTTCATCAAAGGTAATTCCACTTTTGCTTTCCAAATGATTTTAGCAGTGCACAGCTCTCCAAGTGTCTCCAACGGGCAATAACATCTTGCAACAGAATAAGAGGACTACTTCCACCAGGATTTGTCCCTATGCTTGAGGAGCAAATACTTTGAGGAGAGGTACATGAGGTAGAAGACTACTTTTCTCAGTGGAACCCTAGCTAGCATAATACAGAACAGATTTTAGCCAATTTTTAATTGGCTAGAAAGAACTTGATGGCAGGAGTAGGTTGGCAGTTTGAAGAGAAGGATGAAGCAGGAGGACTAGGAGCAGTTAGGGCAAGATCTTCATAAGTGAACAGGAGGGCAGAGGCCATGAGATAAGTAGGAAGGCCAAGGGCAGGTACAGAGAGCAGATGACATTTTTCTCTGATTCTTATAACTGCACCTTTGTTCTTAGAGGAGCTGTAACAACAGGCCCCAGAGAGCTCAGCAGCATGTTACCAAGCACAGTCTGTGTAGTACCTCTTGCATAGTTCACCAAGAGATCACTGCCTGTTTCTCCCTGTATATGGATGCTACACAAACTCAATGAACCTCCTATAGACCAGAGGAGGATTTGTTCCTGAAAATACCACAAATGTCACTGGCTCTCTCAGGGCCTGGGTCACCATTGTACCATTGGCACCATCAATGGCACTTTCCTGCCTCAGGCAGTTGGTCCTTCAAGCTATTGGGACAGTTTCTCAGTGCTCTGGGGAGTATATAGAGCAATGCCTCATAAACACACACATAAATCAGTTCTGGGTCCAGAACTGGAACACATGGGCTTTCTGTCACAACTCCAGTGGTGGTGGTTTGCTGAGAGTGGGCAGTAAGGCCAAACTGACCATACAAAAAACATGTGGTGGCACACCTGAGTCTCTGCCATGAAGTTTTTTTGCAGACTGTGGTGCCCATTTAAGCATCACAATACCTGTGTGAAACCCTCAGAATCAATACAACACATGAACTCTCATCCTTGTCTGACCTTAGCTCACACTTCAGCCTTGGATGCTCTGACAATGACTAACCTCTCATAAGCTTCCCTTCCAGGCTATCTGAGATCTCAGATTTCAAGGACTATTTCTTCTTCAAGTCGTCTTTTCTCCAGAAGGGTAATGGACACGTCAGAGCTCAGCATATTGGTGAAGTCCTCCAGGAGCTTTGAGGAGGAGGGACATGATAGTTCAGCATTGATTCTGGTCTGAACCACAAGAGACCATGGTCAGTGTGGCAGGGGTGTGGACCAGGCATGTGGCAGGCAAAAGAACATCAGAAATAGTGACTGAACAGAGATATGACCCAGAATACTGGCAGGGTATTGAATCTGGAGGGCAGACTGGAAAAAAGAAGTCCTCCTTGTTCTTGTAATTTTTTTCAGATAAAAATCTCACATTTTTTTGTGTTTAAGAGAAGTTTCTTTGGTTATTTATGGAAGAGGACCAAGCAAATCCATCTGAATGTTATGGGCAGTTCAGAGTCCTGTCACAAGACACAGCTGAAAGTCTGGTATTTCCTATATTTAAAAAATATGTTTTGCATTGACAATATAATTAACATAGTTTTAAATATTTAATTACAGACTATAAAAAACAACACTTGCTCCCTGAGAAAACCCTTTTCTTACCTCTGCTACTCTAGGGAAAAGACTTCCATTACATTTCTTTGTTTTGTATCTTTTAATGAAATCAGTTATTAATCCAATTAATCATTTTCTTTTATCCTATACCTATTCATTTTCCTTAACAGCCTTTTATGAGGAACCTTATAAAAAGCGTCTCAAAAATACAAGCAAATTACATGTATTTAGGTCACCTTGCTCTCCAATTTTATTAACTTTTTCAGGTTAACAAGGCATACTTTTCCCTTCAGAAGCTGTGATGGTTTGACCCAATCAAGTTACACTGTGGTTATCTAAATGCTGTACTATTTGATTCTTAATTAGACTGTTTCTTTGGGACTAGTGTTCCTGACACCAGTGAACAACTTTCTAATCTTCTTGGTAATTGCTATTAGTATGGGTATAAGGGCTGATGCAAAGTCCACTGAAGACATTGGAAAAACAGCCTCAGGAACTTCTTTAAAACCCCTGCAGAAATATCTTTTGGCCCTTGTAAGCTAACTCCTCTATCAGCCCTGTAACTTTGTTTTTAATGATTACAATTTCTTTCAAGGTAATTTTCTTATTTTCTGAAAAACAAAACAAAACAAAACCCAAGGAACACAAAGCCCTCCCCTCCCCCAGCCTAAAAAAAACCCCAAAACAACAGCCTACTGCCTGCAAAGTACAGTTACTTTTTCTATTATTCTTCCTGTAGACTGGATGACTATTTTATATTCTATATATATTCTATATAAGCTAGATATATATAGATAAATATACATCTTCTTACCCTCTTTATCACCAGCTGCAGCTTTTGTTAGCAGACATCTCTTCCTAGTCATACTTTTCAAAATACACAGGGCTTGTGGAACTGAGTTGCCATAAAAGATTGGTACCAATGTTGCACACCTAACTAGTGAGTGGACGGGATGTGCCTTTCTGTGTGCAGTTTTCCCATACGGAAGGCTTGTTATCCTGTGCTTTTGCCAACTTCTGTATTTTACGGTGCCTCCTCTCCTTGAGAAAGAAGACTGGAGACATACGTAAAGCACCCAGACCTTATGTAAAACAAAAGATACATTTCCCTTTGCATTAAAATACTTTTTATGCTTATAGCTACGTATAAACAGTCTGCAAACATGAAAAAAGCAGCTTAAGCTATTATTTGCGTCACTCGCTGTGTGTAGAGCTGTGTAGGACCTAGCACAACAAGTATGTTCAGCTAAAACAACTTCTAACCCACAGCTTTTGGTTGCAAATTCCAGTTTCTGGCACAGTTTCAGGTATACCACTTTACAAGCAGGATCTCCTGTCCAGAAGTATCTGTCTACAACAGGCTGCTTTGCTAGATCAGAGGCTCACCACTCCCTCTGCCAGGCACAGACATTGGTCTTCCTCTCATATTCTCCTGTAAGGAAAATTGCAGAGGGATATACAGTAGCAGCCAGTGGTGAAAAAGCGGAAAGGCATATAGCCTTTATATAAGATTATAACACCACCAAAGAGCTCAGCCAGGTACACCAAGGAACGTGAACTGTACACGAGAGAGGAGCAGGACACGGAGGAGAAAGCAGGGTATTAGGTGAGAAGACAGGCAGTGTCTTTAGAGCATAAAATGTAACTTTCACTAGAGGGATGTGGTGGATTGGAGCTCTGGGGACTACAGGGATGTCTTCTACGTTTTGCATAAAGTTATGCAAGTGGCTGCTCTGGCTTTGGGCGGTAGCTTTTCATGTTCTGCAATGAGCTCCCAAGAAGATTCCTCTGGGGACAAGGGGATTATACAGCTGTCCTCCACCTCATCCTTCATCAGCAGGAAGCGCTCATTATTCTTGATTTGAATTAGTTTTGGGGAGTGGGAAAGACACCATTGCTGGACCAGTGCTTTCTCCTAGACCCTATCATATCACTGGTATTACCACTATCATGATACTTGTCCTTCGCTTTACATTCTTTAACCTTTGGATATTTATCATTTTTTATTAATTTTTTCTTTCTTCCTGTCTTCTCTCTTTGTGTCCAGCACTGATTTTATTGATCCTTGTGGGCACCCAGGACTAAGCAGCTTTCTCCATTCCCTTTGCTTCTTCCCTGTATCCTGTCTCTCTTCCTTGCGGCAGGACAGTGTTGCCTTGATCAGTGAAGTGGCAACATGTCACTTACACTGTAAACTGCTGTGATTTCTGTGTGGCCATGGAGCACAGCTGCAGACCAATGGGAGACCACCAATCGCTCACATTTCTTAACTGCTTGTCGCAGTTCTTCAGTATGTAGGCTGTGATGCTGCCAAGAGCAATCTCATCTCTTAGGCACCCATCCATTTATTCTCTTCCCAGACCCTCAAGGTATCCTAGTCAAACCACACCCCTTCATCTTGCCCCATCTGTCTGTTCCACATTCCTCTTTCCGCAGGGCTCATCTTTTATTTTCAGGAACAGTAGCTCCTGCTGCTTGACTTCCCACCTCCCAGTTGACTAGGGATGAACTATTGAAAAAGGAAAAGCTGTAAATAACAGTAGGAGAGGGACGGTACCTAACAATCTTTGAAAAGCAGACGTATAAGAGAATGGAAAATTGATAAAGGGAGTTAAGATCAGCAGAGAAAAGTCCACAGCTGCAATTAATGGAGTTAAGGAGTTTTTCAAGTACATTAGAAATGAAAGTTCTAGTAATGACACAGATACAAGATGGGTATTGCTTCACTGAGAAATAACGATGGGAGAATGAAGTGTGTATGTGTTAAGGTTTGTTGTATTTTTGGGCAAAACAGGTTAATAAACACTGTAGTGTCTATGACATCACTTTTTTTGTTGGTAAAGACAATTATGTGTGTGTAATAGAGTTCTTAGAGAGCTGATTTTGAATGAATAGCCTAGGTGGTAGAAAAATTTACAGCATGTGATATTACTAAAATCTAAATAACATCAGATTTAAAACTATTTGACATTTCAAAGTCTAACTCTCCAATGAAGAATGTGTAAGTGTTTCTGCTGGACATATGTGAGGCTCAGCTCTAGGACCACAGATCTGAAGCCAAGTCTGGCATTACAGCTGAGACCTGCTGTGTGTGGAACACAGGTTGGAGAGATAATGATGTAATGATGAGCAGACACTAGCAGAAAGGAGTCTATAACATTTGGCAAAGGAAGTCTGGTAAAAACATTTTTGATGTAGGCAGACTTACACCTCTGGTAACAGAGCGTGGGCACTGGTGAGTTTCTCCCGGCTAGCAGCCAAACTCCTACCCTCACTCCTCCCTTCAACAGGATGGGGGACAGATCTGGAAGACCAGGAATGAGAAAACTTGTGAGTTGAGATAAAGACAGGAGATCACTTACCAAATATCACTGTGAGCAAAACAGACTTGATCTGGCTGAATTTAATTTAGTGCCAAATAATATATATATATTTAATTGCTGTTTTAGGTATTAGGAAGCAAAAAGACAAATATTAAACCACATAGGGAAAACACCTTTCCTCCCCCCTTTCGCAGAGTTGACTTTGCTCCAGGCACCTGCCCTCCTCCTGTTGTTATCACTGGAGGTTACACCAAATGCCTTCATTAGCAAAACAGGCAGTGCAGGACAAGGTTGCAGCCAGTAGCGGCTTCTTTCTTCTCGCTCTTTCCTGTGCTCCAGGGTAGGTCCTCCCCAGGCTGCAAGGAACACCTGCTCTGCCATGGAGCACCTCCTCCTCTGATCTTCATGTTTCCTCTCTTGTTTCTCAAACTTTTTCTTATCCTGCTCTCTCCACCCAACATTTTCTGCCCTTTCTTAAATAAGTTTTCACAGAGGTACCACACACTTAGCTTATGGACTCAGCTTTGGCCTACAGTGGGTCCGTTGCTGTGTCCACCACAGTGGCCATCCCTGCATACCCCCTTGCTACTAAAACCTTGCCGCAAATACCCAGTACAGACACCTATTAAAAGAGATTATGTCTTTCAAAACAGTGATTTGGGATCAGAGTGGAAAAAAAGCTCCTTTGTATGCTTCCTCAATGCTGTTTTCTGGGAACAGAGAAAAATACAGGTGCTCTTGGGTTCATTGGGTTTAGCCCAATTCACAAATTTTCTGAAGTCCAGTCTAAAATTGTTTAGATTTTCTAGTACTAGAACCAACCATCAATGCAGAAGAGTCTTCTCCTTCACTGGAGACATTCAAAAACCGCCTGGAGGCGTTCCTGGGTGATGTGCTCTAGGTGACCCTGCTCTGGCAGGGGGGTTGGACTAGATGATCTTTCGAGGTCCCTTCCAACCCTGTGATTCTATGATTCTATGATTCTGTTATTAGTGTTCAACTCCCTTCTTATTCCATACTCCCCTCTCATCATGATAATGTTTTTCTGGCTAAATTAATGATGGACTCTAGTTCTGTGGTGTGCAGCACTACCAAACATGAGGAGTAACAGCCCAGTTCCAGGAATGGGATTTGTAATGCTGAATTTGAGGGCTCTGCATACACTGGAGTGAATATAGAAAAAACAGGATCAGAGACTATGATTTGTGAGGATGCTGAGCACAGGAATGTCCCTGGCCTTACACTGGAGACGACAATGACACGGCTGTGTGGATTGTCTTCCACATGAGTTCATGTGTCTATCCAAGAGCAGCACTTAGGCAACTTGTGAAATTAGGATTTGAAGCATGAAACTTATTCCTTTGTTTAGATGCTTAGACCTGCCTTCTTGTAAAACACTTAGGGCCGTGTTGTATCCTGTAATCAGAGAACTTGCCCAAGAAACAGAGGGATACATCCTACATCCCAGCTGAAATCTATAGGTATAACTGCAGTTATTTGGGAAAGAGAGAACAGAATCATAGAATGGTTCGGGTTTGAAAGGACCTCAAAGATCATCTACTTCCAACCCCCCTGCCCTGGGCAGGGACACTTCCCACCAGCCCAGGGTGCTCCAAGCCCCGTCCAACCTGGCCTTGAACCCCTCCAGGGATGGGGCAGCCACAGCTTCTCTGGGTAACCTAGGCCAGTACCTCCCTACCCTTATAGTGAAAAATTTCTTCCTGGTATGTAATCTAAATCTATCCAGTTTGAAACCATTTCCCCTCGTTCTATCACTACATGCCCTTGTAAAAAGTCCCTCTCCAGCTTTCTTGTAGGCTGCCTTCAGATCCCGGAAGGACACTAGAAGGTCTCCCTGGAGCCTTCTATTCCCCAGACTGAACAACCCCAGCTCTCTCAGCCCGTCTTCATAGGATAGGTGTTCCAGCCCCCTGATCATCTTCATGGCCCTCCTTGGGGCACGCTCCAGAGCCGGACACAAGACTCCAGGTGGGGTCTCACCAGAGCAGAGGAGAGGGGCAGAATCCCCCCCCTCACCCTGCTGGCCACACTTTTGATGCAGCCCAGGATGGGGTTGGCTTTCTGGGCTACAAGCACACATTGCCGGCTCGTGTTGAGCTTCTCATCCACCAGCACCCCCAAGTCCCTTTCCGCAGGGCTGCTCTCAAGCCATTCTCCACCCAGCCTGTATTTGTGCCTGGGACTGCCAAGACCCACATGCTGGACCTTGCCCTTGGCCTGGCTGATCTTCATGAGGTTGGCATGGTGCATCTCTTAAGCTTGTCCACATCCCTCTGGATGGCATAAGTACCTCCCTCCACCACCCTCGTTCACAGCAGCCATTTTGAAACTGGAAAAGGAGCATAAAAACCACAGATGTGTAGAACAAGCAAGTAGGATGTCTCTTGTCCTGCTGGAAAAACTGTGTCTTGAGGTTCTCCTGTAACTGCTTAGGCACTTTACATTTGATATTTATTGGATAAGGAAAAAAAAGACTCAAAAGAGCAGGGACTCGATGGTATATCTCTGGGATGATCTTGGCTCAGTCCTATGCTGTAGGACACATTTTGCACAGTCCAGACGCTTGCCCAACAGCACCAGCTTCCCAGTTTAGGCCTAGGGAAGCTGGGATTTGAATATATGCCATGTGATCTCTAGCTGTGTCTCGGGCTGCTCAATTGCTCAATGCTAGGCTGCTGCTAAAGTGCAGAGTGACTCTAGATCAAGTGTTGTGAACAATGCCAGGGTCTGGGCTTCAGGGAGCTCAACACCTTGTCCCTCTGTGACAGAGGAGAAACGTAAACATTTTAAGTGCATTAAGGTATCACCTTCTGCTAACAGAAAGAAATGCCACTGCTTAGCTATCTTTAGTAAGGCTTATCCTAAAGGTTAATCTTGAGCTAGGTCATGATGTGAATTAAAAATATAATGTTGTCGTTTGGATCCATCTGTTGGCTTTTGAACTTCCCTACCTCTCCCCATACGATGTGGAATAATAATGAAGAATGCCAACTTTCAGGTGTAATGACGCAATGTTCTCTTCTCTGCAGAAAGCTGTTTTGCCACCTCTGCCCAGAAATAAGCACCATCGCAGTTAGCAGCACCATTGCCTGCTCTCTCAGTTCGTTCTTTCCCATCAGAATAGACACTGTTCACAAAACCAGGAAAGAGAAGCCATCCAAAGCCCTGCTCAGGCAGCAGTGGTGCAGACCATCGTAAGGTTGTGTTCATATCCATATTCTGCCTGGGCCTCTGAAACTATATTCCACCACAGGCTGTCTGCTACCAGAGGGAAAGAGAACGTTTCTCTTGCTCTTTGCATTTACTGTTGGCGTACAGTGCTGTATAGTTATAATGCTGCAGTCACTGAGATACAGGGCTCTTCTCACATTGTCACTATGCCCTAAGGGGAACAGTTTCAACTTGAGAGATCTCTCAACATAAAATTATGACTAGTCCACATTGTTAAAGCTTTGTGGGTCAAGTTCTTTCAGACAGGTGAGAGATTTGCTTCCTCACCCCTGTAAACTGGTGCTGTGCTAAGCTGGTGAATGAACAGGAGTCAAATCCTCTGCTAGCTGACTTAACAAATTTGGTCTGAAAATAGTGCTGAGGGAAATAATGTCATGATTTTTGCCTTGGATATGAAGAGAATTTGGGGGAAATTGCAATCTCTTAAATTTGTAATGAATAAACAGATTTTTTTAAAAAATATGCTTTGCTCAAACGTGTTTCCACTGGTTGCATAAGAGAGAGAGAATTGAATTTGGGCAGAGTTTCTGTGAGGTTCTATGGGGCTAGAGGGATTTCCCTTTGGAAATAAAGGACAAGCCTGAGCTTACTCTGTACTTGCAGAAGGATCATGAGAATCAGAAGCACAGAGGACCTTGCCATTCCTATACAAGCTCTGCCTGGGCAATACTTCTACCATCTTCAAAAGAAGACCCTTATCCAAACCTGGTACATGTATGGATGCTGCCCTGCTCCAGCCATGGCCAGGCTCTGGCTGGGATGTGGACCTATGTATGATATCTGAGGCCAGGTCAAATGGACTAGGTCCTTGCCGTCTGCAGGGACCTTCAATGGGACCTTGCATCATATAAAAACAGTCTCTCCCATGGTGGAAGGACAATGTCTGTGGGAATTATTAGAAGTTCACGTCCTCCATCACTCAGATCCCTGAGATTTGGGCAACATTCACAAAATAAGCATAAGGGCTCTGCCCCAATATGAAGAAAATCACTGCTCCTTAAGATCAGATAACTATGCTTTGGTGACCATCACAGTTTTTGTACTCTTTCGAATGCATCAAATGGGAAAGACTAGCTGCTGCTGTGACCTGCCCCAGGCACAGTGTGATTTGGTGGCAGAACTCTGGTTGCAGCTCAGGACATCACTTGCATTTATGTGTGAGAATCACGCTCCCCTGACAAAGTAGAAAACTTCAGGCCACGCGCTTTCTAGCACCCAACTGTGATGTGCATCCAGAGGGAACCAAACCTGGGAACAGCAGCAGCCCAGCCCTGTGTGACCCTCCTGGCTGGAAGCACACCCACAAGCACAACTGTGCTCACACACATACTCCCCAGAGTGCCCCAATGCAACACGTGTGTCTGTGCACACACACCAACACTGCTTGGCAGCGGGAGGTCTGCCCCAGCCCCGGCTCACTCTCTGCTCTATCTTGGGTTTGCTTTAATGGCTCCTCTGAGACGCTGCCTCAGTGCAGTGAGTTTATGAATGTGACATATCATTCAATATCGTCTACCATAAGCCACTCTGTTACCATGGCAACTACCTCCTTAGCCCAGTTCCTGGGGTTCCTCAGGTCTACTTGATATTCACCTTGACACCTTTGCTGGAGACCTTGGGAAAACGCATTCAGTGTGAAAACACCTTGCACTTATTGGGCCAAGGTAATCCCTCCCCACATGGATGTGCACATCATATCATCTCCAAGAGCGGGGCTCTCACCTCTGCGACTCCTGTCCATCCTCCACTACCCTCTCTCCCTGCACAGCTAACGAGCTGCAAAGCCAAACGTGGGCAAGAGCCTGGGGTCCTCTGTAACCAGAAATGCTGAATTCTCGGTGCTCTGGCCTGGGCTCCTGCTGAAAGAGCTAGGCAGATGTGATTAAGAGAATATGTGAAATATTGACCCTAGCTAACAGGATTTCTCTGTATTTCTGATCCCCTGCATATGGATTGCTTTAAGCCTTCCTTCTTTCATGTTCAATTATTCCTTTTTCCCCCTCATTTTCTGGTCCAGGCATTAAGTTAGGCATCTACCTCAGTCTCCTGATTTGCCTTCATTCCCGGGGGTTTCTTCCTAGAGAGTTTGCCTTATGAAATCTTTTGCTCTGCTTCTATGTGTCTGTTTCACCACTGGTTGATCCATTGCTCCCACTGCCCCAGTTCCCTAATTCCTGCCAGGCTATGGGGATGGCATTTTTGTACACTGCTACCAGGTTCTGCCCCTGGATCAGAAGGGCATCATAAGGGATCACAGGGCATTATAAGGGTAAAGAATGAGGTTTAATAGCAGGTGACATGCCTAAACAGGCAAATTTTTAGGAGATATGATAAGCGATAATGGTGAATAAATTTGTTTACAGCCATTCCCCAGCCTTTCATAATAGTTATTAACGGTGGCATCATGGGTTCTTCTTCTCTGTCCCAGCATGTCAGGTGTCTCTCCAAGACTCTTACCTATGGGTAATTTTGGTTTCCCTAATGAAGCATCTGCACTGGAGATTTCCAGAGGTCTGTTTCAAAAGCCAGTTACAGAGTAAGTGGCAGAGATTTACAGAGTCACACTGGAAGACAGTGATATTCTGGAAGGAGGGAGAGTTTGTGCTGTTAGAAATGTCGTCTTTTCTCCAACATGCCTGGAAAGTTCTCATCTGATTTCCTGCTTACTCTTCATTGATAACTTGGTTAGAAGGGAGGCCTCCATGGATAGGATGTAAACAACACAGAATCTACAGCAGGTGACAGAAGGGCAGGGGACAATTTATGTTCCCTGATTTGGAGCACAGTACGAATGTCAAACACCCTTTTTGATTGTGCTTTGTTTGGAGACTTTGAGTCCTGTATGCCAAGAATCATTTCTTTTTATCTTCTGGAGCAGAAAGATGTTATCCCATTTGTTTCTCAGCAAGCAAGAAATTGTGAAACTGAGGCACCGTGACCATAACAACAGAATAAAATATAGCTGTGTTGCCCAGAAGCAGGACCAAGAGGAACTGGGTCTGATGGAGGACCATGGGTGGAGAGCAGAGGATGCTCAGTAATTTGCAAGTGCTTGATACAGCTGCCACAGAGCACGCACGCTCTGGCCCATGCTCAGCAGTAACTTTGGCTAGCAAGAGCACTGGTGCTGGGAGGCAAACGATTTAAGCACCTAGGAGATGGGGCTACCCTGTGCTGCCCTCACAGCCATTCCCTCTGTCTCCTCCTGTGATGTTTGGGCTACTGCAAAGGTTTTCAGTTAGCTTGGAAATAATCAAGGAAATCTTTTTGACAGGAAATGCTATTTGAGTCCTACAAAATTCTCATGCTTTTGATAGTGCTCTCACCAGGAATATGTCTCAGGGCAAGAGAACCTCCTCTGCTCTGTGGTTGTGTCTGCTAAACCAGCAGGGGAGAGACCAGGCTGAAGCCTGTTTTCCAGCTTTGGAGAATGGAATTATACACGAGCTTCGCTCGCAGGCAGCCCCCTCCACCCTCTCATCCTGCTGCCAGACCACTGTTATTTCCTTTTCATTCTGCTTCTGAAAGGTTTCAAGCCATGATGGTTTTAATGCATATTTCACCCATCCCAGGAATGTGTTCCTGTATCGGTGATGGCTCATCCTGCACAGTGGGACTGAAAATTCCCCAGCCCACCAGCAAAGCAGTTACAAGGGAGCTCTGCCGGTAAGACCCGTGATTAGTTATGACTTCTGGTCCCTGTGTCTCTAAATCTGCTCAGTATTTACTTGACTTCTGACAACCAGTGGACGGCAAAGAAACCTCAGTTTCCCCCAGTTTCTATCTGAAATCCCTAAAGTTGAAGTTACACAGTCTGACCACATCTTGCTGCTTCTCCTTTTGTGCTTATGTCATTTACATTCCCAGAAATGCTGTGGCTACCTTCACAGCAGAATGCTTGGCTACATTCCCCCCACCTAACAGAGCACCCTCCTAGTAGCTTGGGCACTGCCCTGAGGAAGGGCAGCTCTGGATTTGGGGTTCCCAGCAGCCTTTTTGGTGGCTTTTCACAGGAGTGTGTTCTGCCCATTAGGCTTTTCTACAAGACACTGATGCTGTCCCCACCTCCAGCTAAACTCAAATGTGCCACAGAGTCCACCACAGAAGGACCTGGCATCTGTGAGCTCTAGCTTCAGAGATACATCATAAATCCAGGCAAGAAAGAATTTCAGACATGTTTTTGCTTACTACTGGGTGACTGTGCTACCCCTGCACTCATCATGTTGCCACAGTGAATCCCATCCCACACGACTAGCTTTCTCTGAAGGGCTGGGTGGGGAAATGTCTGTCCTTGCTCCAAGCTGTGCATGGCAGCCTGGAGCTGGACCTCATCAGTCAGCACTTGCAGGGGTCAGACTAAGCCTAAGGAAACATTTTGCTCACCATTGCATGGACACTGTAAGCTGCACCCATAGGGTAAGAGTACCTGGAAATGGCAACAAACGTGGGACCACAACAGTCAAAGGCAGGACTGGGGAATCATAGAATCACAGAATGGTTCGGGTTGGAAGGGGCCTTAAACATCATCTACTTCCAACCCCCCTGTCATGGGCAGGGACACCTCCCACTAGAAGCAGTGCTTTGCTTCTTACCTGGAGAATGGAAGGTCTGGGCGGTCTGGGGAAATTCTGCTAAACCCTTCTGTAGTGGCTTATTACTTTTGAAATACTTTGTGTATATCTCAGAACATTTGATCTTCTCTGACACCAAAAGATTATCATGAGAAGTTGTCAGCCTTTATGGTAGGGGTTGAATGGGGATGGGAAGCAGATTGTTAATGTTATCTTTCCTGCCTGGACCGGTTTAACGTGTGATAAGATGTAAGGTTAGGATGTACTGTCACAGTGCTTGATCCCAGTCCAAGACAAGTTTTGAGCAATCGCTCAAGGGCATGTTTGAGAAAACAGCCATTCTGGATTCGGGCCAGTCTCTGGGGCTGGACTTGGAGAGTCAGAGACTGTGTACCTGCAGATAAGAACACTAGTATGCTGGAGGCAGTTTGTGATCGTAGGACAATCAGAAAAGGCAATAATACCCTCCCCATCCTCTGTAAGCTTCTGGACACAGTTCTGCTCTCATCGCTCTACATCAATCAGTGTCTCACTGCTTTGGATATACTCCTGATTTTAAATCCAGACCCTACTGACGATCCCCTTCACCCCACTCACCCTGATAATTCCACGACCCCAAACTCCTAGCAGCTGTCTTCATGTATGCAGACCCAAAAACTGATCTAACAGATACTTCTCTAATGCTGAGGTGGCACAGAAAGACAGTAAATTCCTGACATCCCACCTTCCAATTTTTGCTCTTCACTCTGCTCCCTCCCTAGGACTACATTTCTATAAAGGACGCCTGTTGGAACTAGAGGGAAAAATGGATGCTCTTTCCAGGTCGAAAACAGGGTCAGTCAGAGCTTCCTGCAGAGATAAGGGGTGTAAGCAGAACTGGGGATGGTCCCTGCATGATCTTAGAATCATAGAATCATAGGGTTGGAAGGGACCTCTGGAGATCATCTATTCCAACCCCTGGGGAACACCACTCGTCACTGACCCCCAGTTAGACTCTGTCCCTAATCACGACCCTCTGAGCTCTGTCTTTCAACCAGTTCTCTATCCACCCCACTGTCCATTCATCTAACCCACTCTTCCCAAGCTTCCCTATGAGGATGCTATGATATGGCAGTTTCTGCTGGGGCAGCATTGACATCCATGGCAAGAAGAGCTGGGTACCATTCAGGAGAGGAATGCAAACAGCCCATCTTGTAGGAAATATGGGACTCATGCTCCTAGATAGTGATCACAGTAATGATTGGTGTTCCCCAGGGGTCAGTACTGGGCTCAGTCCTCTTCAATATATTCATCAACGACCTGGATGAGGGGACAGAGTGCACCCTCAGCAAGTTTGCTGGTGACACAAAGCTGGGAGGGGTGGCTGACACCCCAGAAGGCTGTGCCGCCATCCAGAGAGACCTGGACAGGCTGGAGAGTTGGGCGGAGAGGAACCTTATGGAATTCAATAAGGGCAAGTGTCGGGTGCTGCCCCTGGGGAGGAATAACCCCCTGCACCAGGACAGGGTGGGGGTGACCTGCTGGAGAGCAGCTCTGGGGAAAGGGACCTGGGAGTCCTGGGGGACAACGGGATGG
>VXBO01014504.1:76793-149333 GCA_013400135.1 Rhinoptilus africanus
GCAGGGTTAGATGAGACATGAGGAAGAAGTTCTTTCCACTGAGGGGGGTGAGACACTGGGACAGGTTGCCCAGAGAGGGGGTGGAGGCTCCATTCCTGGAGACATCCAAGGCCAGGCTGGATGAGGCTCTTGGAGACCTGATCTGCAGGGGGTTGGACTGGATGGCCTTTAAAGGTCCCATCCATCCCAACGCGTTCCATGATTCCATGGTGCATGTCTGTGTGTCTTTTAGAAGTAGATTGGCGTGTGATGAGAACACCTGCCCAGTGCATCAGCACAGCTACTGTGTGTCCCACCCAAGACACATCCCTTAG
Source organism: Rhinoptilus africanus (assembly GCA_013400135.1). Lineage (NCBI taxonomy): Eukaryota > Metazoa > Chordata > Aves > Charadriiformes > Glareolidae > Rhinoptilus > Rhinoptilus africanus. The sequence continues at coordinate 77,108 of VXBO01014504.1, forward strand.
GAGGGCTGTCACAGGAGAAGGACTGACTGGGAGAAGAGCAGAAAAGCAGTCATGCTTTACCCATAAACAAAACTATGGTCTGGAGGAGATAGGACCACTATCTGTAAATATCTGGAGGAAATCAAACTGCCTGGAAATGAGATGTTTTAAGCAACTGAATAGTGGTGGCTCAAGGAAAGATAGGGATGAATTCACAGGCCATCTACTTTTAGGCTCGAAACTGAAGGTGGTAGAAAGAGCAGCGGCAGTTGCAGTCCGGAGAAAACCTCCAGTTTCATGTCGGCAGGGACGAAACTCCAGTGAAGGTAAGCCAAATGAAAAAGGACGGCAAATTCAGGAGCGATGTCCTGGGTTTGTTGCTGTGTCTGTGTGGGAGCTGACAGGATTTACTGACAGGCACCCAGATGACTTAACACAGCCCAACATGCACAGCTGGGGCCAAATTACTTATACCTTCCAAACCAGAAGTGTGAGCCCTAGGATAGTTCGGCCTTCTTAGACCTCTGTCAGGCTCCTCTGGACTCAAGATAACCTGGCACAAATATGGGAAAATTTTGGTTTTATCAGTTTTCTCTGAGCCTGTAAGCTGGGAACTTGAGGCAGGAAAAATGACAGGGATATTCCATGGGTGACTGGGGCAATTCTGGCCAGTTACCCAACTGCAGATTTGAAAATTGAAGGTATGGGCAAATAGCAGCAGAGGAAGAAAATCAAAGTTGCACCTCCAAAACTACATTAAAAAAAAAAAAAAAAGAAAGAAAAAAAAAGGGGAAAAAAAGGAAAGCATTTCACATTTCATCCATCTACTTGCATTTTCCTTGCTGCTTTTTTTCCATTGCTTTGATAAGCAGGATACTAAAGAAATGTCATGGAAGAAATTTCCTTCCCCCAACAACCACTTTCCCTTATCTATTTTTCCCAAATGAAAAGATTATTAAAGAAAAAAAAAAGCAAAAGAAAGGAAAGAAAGGGAAAAAGCTGAAAAGGCTTCTGTGATTTAACAAGGCCATTGTGGGATATATTAAAGAAACAGAAGAAACCAAGGTCTGGCTTTGATGTAGAGTCTTTGAAAAACCTAAGCAGTGAGAAACAGCCCTGCCCCACGCACGTCCTGATGAAAGGGAAGAGCAGGACTTGTCGTGGCGAAGCCAGGCCTCTCTCTGTTGAAATCGCATGAAGATGCCGGGCCGAAGCGTGGTTTTGCTGACACTCAGTGTTAACTGTCTCTGTGCAAGGCCTGGGGAAGCAAGCGGGGAGGATGGGCCAGGGGAGAGGCTGCTGCATGGCAGCCACTGCTCTGCACACCGATGTGTACGAGGAGCAGAGAGCTGCAGGAGTCATCTCTCCTCTTTATACAATACGTTTCTGGTCAAGAACCTGGATGGGATTACTGGTGTGTATGAGAGGTAAAGAAGAGCTGCTTGACTTTGCAAGGCGGCAGTCAGCCTCCACTGATGATGGGGCAGCTGAGAATGTTCCTGTTTCGTTTCAAGAGCCCTGCAGGCTTGCAGGATGCACTGCACACAGCGAGATGCATTGTTCGCAGGATGCACTGCATGCAGTGAGAGGGCATAAACCCACTGTGGGTGAACACTGAGGCCCTGAAAGGTGGTGTCCAGGTCCCTTGAAACCAGTGCCAGCTGTGGTACGAAACCTGTGGCTGGGGTCTGTGGTAGGAGGCAGGAATGACAGAGGTCACCATCATATCCCATGGTGAGCACTTGCCCTTCATCACATAAGCTCAGCCCCTCTACTCACCGACAAACCCAAGAGAGACATGGATATACTGGGATGGAGTCCAATAAATGGCCATGAAGACGATGAAGGGACTCATGTGAAGAAAAGCTGAGAGCACTGGGACTGTTCAGCCTGGAGAAGAGAAGACTCAGGGGGATCTTATCAGTATACCTAAATACCTGAAGGAGGGCACAAAGAGGACATAGCCAGGCTCTTCCCATTGGTGCACACTGCTAGAACAAGAGGCAATGGGCAAAAACTGAAACAAGGAGGCTGCATCTGAACATCAGGAAACACTTTTTCACTGCAAGGTTTACCAGAGGTCCTGGACAACCAGCCTTAGGTGACCCTGCCTGAGCAGACAAATCAAACAAGATGACCTCCAGAGGTTCCTGCCAACCTCAACCAGTCTGTGGTTCTGTGATTCTGTGATTCTACGATTACGATACACCAGCTTTAGGTCATATTATTCCAATCAGCTCTGGGCACAGAGCTGGGGAAGGTGTACAAAGTCTATGATGTCTTCTTTGCTCTGACACATGACAGCAGGAATTTGTGACAGTTTCGTCTACATGAGAGTTTGGAACACTTCCAGGAAGCAAATGTAATATTCCAGTAAGGGGTTAATGAAAAATATCTTAAAAACTGTTTGGGAAAGCATTTTTCTTGGCTTGAGTCCTCACTCATGAATCTTTGAAGACTAAACTAACCACCTATTCTGGTAGTGACTAATGGTGCAGGAAACCAGCCCTCAGAGAGAAGGTAGCACTTGGACAGATAAGAGAGTCTCCACAAGCCCAATACAAAATTAACCGAGGGTCTTGCGGCAGCCAGAGGTTAATCTCATTGCAATCTCACAGGCAGTTTATTCCAGCAGAGGCAGGGTCTACGAGCCTTATAAGGCTTAGTTTGGGTGGCAATATGTGCTTTAGAGGAGTGAAGGTAGGGAAGTCTCCCTAGGGCAGGAGTGATCTCAAACCCCACACAGCACACCCCAGTCCCTTGCAGCACCCATCCCCATGACCTCCCATCACTGCTCCACTTCCTCCCACTGCTGACTCAGAGTCCCAGACCCCAGAAGGATATCGCAACTCTGCAAACCATGGTGATGGCCCCTGCCCAACAGGAAATCCGGTGGCACCTCCCAACCTCCACCATCACAGCTGGACACTGCTTTTCACTCATGGAGAGCTCTCGAGCATGGTCTGTCTCAGACAGAGGACAACAGAAGAGAGTGCAGTAGACTGAGAACAGGGAGGTGAGCATGGAAACTTCACTGCTATGTGGCAAGGGCGTGATCACAGGAATGGGGAATACTGCAGGAATCAATGACCTGTGACACTCCCCATAACCACCTCCTCCCACACAGGGGGAAGGACAATACTGCTCCTGGCATGGGTCAGAGACAGCAGAAGCCATTTCTGGGACACAGGCTCTTGGATTCCACCTCAGTGATAGACTGAAGGTCACCTGCAGGTTACTCCATCTGAAACAAAATAGGTGAACCCCAGGACGCTGTGCAGACCTGGATGGGGCCTCAGTCTGACTGCATTCAGATGATCTCCTCTGGACCACTTCTGGATCTGGGACAAAAGGAAAGCACTGCTTGATGATTGCTTTAAACTGTGAATCAGCAGAGATAATTTTCCAGTAAGGGCTTCAATTCCTGGGGTTTTTTTTTTTGCATACAACTATGTGCACCTGTTCTTAAATGTGGATGTGGGTGGAAGAAGATCCAGAACATGGATAAGATGAGCTGAAAGCATCCTGCTAGACCAGTCAAAGAACAGAAGTGTCCAAAAAGACCCCTAGGCAAGGAGTGGAGCACTGTGTAATCTCAACAGAATCTGCAGGTTTCAGGTTGTTCTGCTGGAGCTTGAGTCTTGTCTTGGATGGTAATCTCTTCTTTCTAGCCCTTCCTGAGGCGTTTAATTTGAATATGAATGATATACGCAGATAGTCTTCAGTTTAGCTTCCAACTATGCTGTCCTGCAGGAACACTCCAGCTGGTCACACAACTCCCACCAATACTAGCAGGGGACACCTTAGGGTGGAGGCAAGAACAGAACAAAACTATTCGTCAAAATTCCTCATCACCCATAGCTTATGGATTTTCTAAAAACAGAGATGGTATTTTTTGCTTTTATTGATCCATCTAATCGTTCTTTGAAACCAAGACAACTTTCAGCACCAAAGGCACCCTGTGGTGATGAGTTCTGCAGATTAATTACATGTTGCACAGGGCCATTCAGGCTTACTGATGTGAGTCTCAACCAGCACATCTGTACACTGGGCTGGGCTGACAAATCTTCAGTGAACCTGTCAGAAAATCACAGAATCACAGACTTGATGAGACTGGAAAGGATCTCTGGAGGTCATTTAGTCCAAGCCCTCCCTGCTAAAGCATGACCACCTAAAGTTGGTGACTTTTGGATGTCACCAAGGATGGGGACTCCACAACCTCTCTGGGAAACCTGTACCAGTGTTCAGTCACAAGTCCTAAGTCCTTGTTGCTGGCAGTGAAAAAACATGTTTAGAAACATGAGGTAAACATAGGCATAGCTCTACCACCCGTGTGATGAGGGCATTTAAACCGATGGATGAAGTGCAGTGTGTTAGGTTGAATGTGTATCATGTAGGTGCGTACAGTTGAGGGCAGCCCCAGTAATATGAAGTCACAGCCACAGCAATCCAATCACAGTCAGCTCCAGGAATCTCTATGTGACATCAGGGTCAGAGCTTCCATCTCACCGCCCAAAGCTGTGAGCTGTGGGTTTTGGGTATCCATTAGCACCAAGGTGACGGGGATAAGTGGAAATAACAGCAGGATAAAAATGGAGCAGAAAGGCATCCCCAGGAGTCCCAGCCCAATGACAGGGAAGTTCAAAAGTTCAGGAGCATGCCTGACAGTGAAATGTGTTGGAAAATAAAGACCTTAATTACAGTGACCATTTCTGACCCTGCCATTGTTAGTGACTCTGTTGCTAAAATACCACATTGAGTGGAGGCTGGCACTGGTGACTGCGCGAGCAGGCTTGGCAGCAAGGCAGCGAGCAGGAGCGCTGACAGCCAAGGCAATAAGGGACATCACTCCAGTAAAAAGACTCTATTCAGTCATTTTGGTCTGAAAGTCCCCTGGGCCTGCAGGTACATCTCTAGAGGAAGAGCTCATAGCAGGGGCTGTGAATGCAAGTATCTCGGAGAAATGCAGACATAGAAGATTTCACTGGTACAGGAGCAGCAGGAATCCACAAGGGAAATTTGTTAAGTTCCTGATTTGCAGGTATTTATGCAGACTTTCCGTGATGCCTTTAGCAGTGACTTTAACTCACAGTTTGATGATGTGAGGGCCAGCAGGGGTGGAAACAAGATACTGTGAAGTTTGACTTTATTTCTTGCACGTGATTTGGGAGATAATCTGAGACTTACTACACTCACATGGTGAATTGTGTGTCCCAGTCAAGGAGTTAACACAACTGGCCACAGAGTTCCACTGAGGAGTGAACTGGGAGTTAAGGTTCATCAAATCAAGCATTAGTTGCATGAACCAATTAAAAGGAACCCTTTTTATGTAGCTCACCTTCCACAGGTGCATATTTGTTCACGTTGTTGTGCAGTTAACTGTTTATTTCAGATGCCAGCCTCACTCATCAGTGCTCCCATGTGAGTGAACAAGGTGAATTTACCTGTAAAAGTAAAACCAAATAAATAATCTGTGCCAAATACAGTATTGTCCTGAGCTTCACTAATGAACAGTATATCATTTATGAGAAGTACCAGTGTCTGCACCAAACGAGCAGAGTCAGGACCTTTATTCTGTGCCACAAGAAGGATTGCAGGGTGATCTGATGGTTCAGTGGTCTCTCCAGTCACAGAAAGCACTAATTTTGATTACCAGTTTACAACCTACCAAAGGACACGGGCTGAAGTCCAGTGCTGGTAAAATCTCTGCTTGTCAGCTATCACAGCTCTGCCATGTTCCCTGCGAGACCATCACTTCCCCCACCCCCTCCATCTTTACTGTCTTCAGTGCCTCTCAGGGGAAATGGATGTGTTGGGCAGCTTCAGGCTCTGTATACACGTTGAATTATTTGTGAGGTACCTTACACATCCTTACTGAGTACCTTTTAGAGAGTGTGCTTATAAATATATTAACTCCTCACAGCTCTGAAACATCTGACACCAAATCCTTCCCCTTTTCCATGCTGGTTAGGACTCAGAAAGTCAGGATAAAACTTCATTTCCTTAACAAATACTTTTATGTCATCTAAGGTAACGTAGGTCTTGTATTTGCCTGTCACAAGAAGAAAACCTAGAATTATGTTATGCTACTGTCCACAGTGTGCAATGTATCCAAAAATTTGATCTACTTTTGTCTTAGCCTCCTGCTTGCAACATGCATTTGGAACCGGTTTCCTATGGGAACTGGTTGGATGAGCTTGTTAGGTGATTTAGAATAACAGTTTCCTTTGCTGTATGAGCTGGCTCTTGTCTGTGTCTTTTCCCTGGATTGAGACAGAGGCACATAAGGCACTTCTAAGGTCTGTGATGAAGATTAGTGTTCATGCAGGACAGGCACACAACTGGGGTGAGATGGCCCCTATGTAAGAAGCAGAGTCAGGCCTGTAACAGTATTTAGGATTAAATGAAGGTTAAAAAGGGCCTATACAGGAGGAAGAGTATCTCAAACTAAAGCTGTTCCTGAACACCTGTGGAAAGACAATATAGCCTTACAGTGAACGAGAAAGGGGTGAGGAGGAACGGAGGCACTAGCTAACAGTGGAGACGCTGCGGGTGCACATCCTTGCAGCTCCACTGATGTTATTAGTGGTGCTATTAAAATTCACACAGGTCTCGAGCTGACCTAGGGTCTTCAGTGACTTGAAAAGTAATTGAGAGCACATCAAAATGTTTCCAAGCAGCTTTCCTGAGCTGGCTGGGAAGCATATATCCTGTACCTAAGCAATGAGTTGGTCCAAGTGGAGCATTTGGGGTAAGCCCACAGTGTCAATAAATGCAATTCCTTTCTCAGCACAGAGCTCTTTATTCCTGTATGTAGGAATTCTTTTTCTCTTCTATTCTCTTCTTCGGAGCCCTCTTTGGCAGGGTTGTAAGTTATGCCTCCCTTCTGAATTGCAAGTCATCATTCTGAGTCTCCTTGTCTTTGGTAACTGCTGAATTTTGATCTGTTGACCATCTCTTTCTACCCTAAAGGGATTTGTTCTCCCTGCTGCAGCAGCTTACCATGTCAGCTTTTACTCTGGAAGGAATCATATCTTCTATTTTTCACGGGTGCTGAATCGAAGGATCAAGATTTTGTGATTGGAACTTGTTTAGACAAACAAATTTTCACCCTTTTTTTTCTCTTTGTCTTCCCCTGGCTCTTGCATGATCATCTTGGCTGGTCTGCAGTTTTGGGCAAGAGCTAAGTATTTCACGTTAAAGAGCATCTGTGTCAGTGGGAAAGGCTAAGGTGGCTTTTATTAGAGTATTCTGACCTGTGCTGAAAATGCAGCTCCCAGTTCCCTTAGGCCAAGATGAAATCATTGATCTCCATGTGATAGGATAAAGCTGGTGCTTTCCTGTATCAGGGGTGAAGCTCAGCATGAAGACAAAGGTCAGTGTTAGCTCCCCAGTAAACTGGGGTAGCAGCTGGTGACCAACTATAGTCAGCCATCACTGGATGCCAAAGACAATGTTACCCAGCAGTGAGAAAATGCATATCTTTGTGTTGAAGCATGAGGGGGAACATTCAAGGTGGCATTCACTGCTCAGGGGTGCAGCCAGAACTAAAACGACTGGCTGTCTCGGATTATCTCCTCCAGCCTCCTCAGTGCTCTGCATTCTTTGCACAACTATGTGAGGATTTAGTGGCAGAGTATCTGAAGGGATAACTTGGGCTCAGTTGCTTTAATTACTACCATCTCCTGTGAGGGGTGTGTTTGGGGCTTTGGAGAGTAGCTTCCTTCTTCACAGAGCACTGCCTACCTAGTTCTTGGCTTCTGGGCTTAGTCCATAAGCCAGCGCTACCACAGTGAGGAGGACTTCCTTGTAATCAGTGCTGATCTGAGGAAGGTATTTTCCCTGACAGATCCTCATGGGCCACCTTTTGCCATGCAGCCACGGGATTCAAACAGGAATGCCTCTCCAAGTTATGCTCTGCTGTAACAAGACCTGGCTGTGGGTTGCACATTGGTCTGTGCTCCTCATCACCTGTGGTGTTTGCTCTCCGGAGAAGATGAGGCATAGTTGAAGCCTCTGGGCATGGCATTTGTGTGAAATGCAATAGTTTGTACAAAGCTGAACTATATTGTCTCTGGCCTTGAAGCATGTGACGGTCTGAAGGAAAGTAGAGGAACCAAACCTGGATCTGACCAGTAATTTAGCCGTACCACAGCTGCTGACTTTTCCTACCCATGCAGGTCCCCTGCCCTTTCTGTATGAGTAAAACAAAAGCAGAACATGCAGGATCTTGCTGGAAGGAGACTCCAAATGTCCAGAGGCATGCGCTCACGGGTGCAGATGGAGTGGTTATGTGGATCTCGGCAACCCTAGTTAGTCCTCATGGAATCACAAGAACAAGTCTTCTCCGGTGATGGATAGTGTGTGTGCAGCTTGTGATAAGGGCACATGCTAGGTGATTTGGGATAAGCAGACCAAGCTCTCCAAGGAAGTAAGCACTGCAGGCACGTTGGGAAATGCAATTAAATACCTGTGTCTGTGACTTACGGTGTTTGGCCCCCTGACAATCTGCCACCTTATCATGAAAAATATGTGTCTTAGGCCTAAACTGCTCCCTTCCTGCTGCCTGAAGAAAAAGATTTTTGGCAGTGTCTCCAACCCTGCCCAAGCCCTCCGTCTCTCTCCCTGTTCTCCAGGTCCCTGCCTCTCATCTTTCCCATCACATGCTTGCTGTCCTCAGGCAGAGAAAGGCAAACAGGAGTTCAGAAGCAGGAGGCTTTATTTTCTCCCTATAGACCTAGTACTTCCCCCTGTGCTCTCAGGTATCTTCAGACGAGACAGCCTGGCCTTTTTTTAACCCCTTGGGAGGCACTGGGCCTGCTCACCCCTTTTGTCACAGAAAACATCTGCAGTAATACATCTTTCTTGAGATTTGCATGCAAGCTAGAACAAGCACCATGTGTTTCAGGAAAGAGGGACAGAGTCCTCTGCGGAGAAGATATCTCCATTCAGCCATGCACACTAGCCCCAAGGAGTGTCATACCTTTGCAGGAATGCAAAAGAAAGGCTCTGTCCTGCAAGCTAACGCTGAGCCTGGGAAGAAGCTCGGCACTTATTGACTGTATGTTATGAGTGTACCAAAACTCAATGACAGATTGTAAGGAAGTAGAAAAGGATTTGCTTCCAAGGAAATTGATTCTGCCCACCTGCATTTTCACATCCATATTTACAAACACCAGGATGCGTATGCCTAGGTGGCCTCAACAAGATCACTTGTGTGCAGCACAGAGGACAAAGGGTGTCAACAACCGTGTCCTTACAATAAGTCCCTGGAGGCTCTTGATTGGCAAGGAAAAGGTTTTTCTGGACAGTAGTCTTGACCCAGGAATCAGCATTTATGGCAATATGTTTTTTTTTGCTTTGGAATTTTGCTTGCTCCTCCCTCCTTGCAAGCCTCAAGCAAGATTGCTTTCTGTTGCCTGGGTTTCCTCTGTTTGGGCCTCCTGTGATCTGGTCTCTTTGCAGGAGGGGAAACAGCAGATACACTGTGGTGTATGGTTGCCAGAGCACAGGCTTTCTGCTGACAAGTCACCTGAGCCATCGGTCTTGGTGCAAGAAACACTTTCCTCTTTTACTCTCAGTCATGTCCTTTTAATCAGTCTGCTCTTACCTGAAAACAACCCACACAAGGCAAGATAGATCCCACAGATGGTGGCATCTGGAAGAAAGCATTTAATTTGAAGAGCAGGCTCTCATTTTCTAGATTCACATGTGAGTCCAGAGCACCACGTCAGGGGAGACCCTGATTTAGCCCCTGGCTGGCTGAGGTTTGTTGTATGACTTGAGTTTCATGAGATGCATTTGGTTCTCTGTGACTTTGTGAGGGACTTTGACAAAGGCTTTTGAAAGACTAAGTAAATTGCATCCTTCACAACCAGTTTGCTGACACACTTAAAGTCGGCAGAGGAACACAATTTTCCTTTAAAGAGGACATGCTGAGTCCTCTGGCTTACATGCCATAACCAGTAATGAAAGTCCAGCACATTCCCTGCACACTTACAGGCTTGTTTAACCCTTCTCGGTACACTGCCTGCTGTGAGATGCATGAGGGGACACCAGAGGGTTAATAACCTGAGTAATTATGCAGGTGGAACAGGTAAAAAGGCAGTGAACTAACATAAACGCAAAAAGTCTGATTCCAAACAAGGAGCAGGAACAGATTTTGAGGAGTGAGTGTTCCGTTCTTAGTCAGAGATCACATTTACAGTTTGCCCTCCTAGAGTTTTAAAAACAGTTAGCTGAGCAAATTGCTAATTAAAAGGTACATAGTTGAAAAACTAACTCTAAACATCTGCTAAATATTGTTTGTAGTTGAAACTTGCATATTTAAGTATAGCTGTATTTACCTGCTAACAGAAATTTCTCTCCTTTTCTTTCACAGTTTAGTTGGTTTAATTAAAATCAAAGATATTTCTTCATCACATAGGTGACTGATGCTGGGCTTCCTGAACATCATGTCCTGGCTGTAACATGTGCTTTGCTGGTACTGTCAGTAAAATCTCACTGTCGCCCTTGTTTGTGCCTTACCCCACAAATATCCTCCTCATTCTTTAATCACAGACAAAATGTACTTGCTCAGTCCCATCCACGGGAGTTGGCTAAAGTGGTCCTCTCCCAACTTTACATATTTGAGAATCATCCTCAATCCGTCCTCCATCTGTGGCAATGGAATAATGACTTCTGCTAGAGCCTGAGCTCCCCAAATGATTCCTTTTGCAGAACTCCCTGTGGAAAGTCACCTGCATCAGAAGGAAGTCCCATCTAAGGGAGCCTCACCTGTTGGCATCTATTTACATGCCAAGCTTGGAGTAATCTTTAGGTTTATCTTAGGGGTTCAATTATACAATCTATGTACTTGATTAAACTTGTGCTTTATATTTAACAGTGAGCATATGTACAAATAAATATGCATGTCACCTGTGACTTAAAAACAGGGAAAGACTGTCTCTTAGCATGACAACAATCCTATATAAAGAGGGAAGTTTGAGAATATCACCATCTCTTTTCCTTTTCCTCTGTCCCACTGACTGCAAGTAGTCCCTTCCTGGTCACTGAAGTAGATTTTCCCTTGTATTGTTTATCGTGATTAGCTATATAGGCCATGTACAGATAGCTTTTTAAAGGCTCCTGATTTTTCCCTGAAGCATGTAAGTCAGTGTACAAGCACAGTGCAAGACACATGCTACCCTGCGCTGAGATGGCAAGTAACTGCGATAATGCCTGGACAGAGACAACAGACCCACATGGGAATACATTCTGGCTTCCCAAACCTCGTATGTGCACCCCAAAACATGGCTGGGCAACACATGTCTCACCAAACCTGACTGATACGGGGGGCTCCTGGAGGGTAAGGCTATGGGGGACGCTTATCAGGCCCATCCGCTGCCAGGATAATCAATCACAAGTCAAGGATAATCAATCAAGTCAGTGATCCCAAAGCTGCAGACAATGTGGCAGTGATCCCAGGACGGGAAGAGTCAGACTCAAGCCAAGAGGTATATCCCATGGATGGGGAGTTAGCTGAGGTGGTAAGTGGGGGGAGTGAGATGGGAGATACTGGAGGCAGGATGAAGGTAGAATAGAAGACTAGTTTCAGGTAAGACTGGACACCATAGAGCTAATACAATGAAATAAATCTTGAGTTAAAAGCTGCAGTAATGGACTGTCCATAGCAAAGAGCAGTAATCAGTGGGTACAGTCAGACCGAAGTATGATTGACTTTGAGCAACAATCAAAGTATCCCAGGGTCAAGCAGCGAACTGATATAGTCCAATATCTTTATATGCTTTATGGACGATAACTCAGATGCACCCTCTCCAAATCTGTAGACAAGACTAAATAAGAGGAAGTAGCTGGCACATGAATGGCAGGCCTTCAGTCCAGACGGACCTCAACAAATTTCAGGCCTGGGTTGACAGGACCCTCACAAAGTTCAGCAGCTAGGAGAGCCAGGACAGGATAACCCCAGGCACCAGTGCAGGCTGGGAAGCAACGGATCATCCCTGCTGAGAAGGACCAGGAGGAGGACAAATTGAATATGAGTCAACAGTGCACTCTCATGGCAAATAAGGGAAACCACAAACGGGGCTACATTAGGACTGTGACCAGCAGGAAGGAGTTATCACATCCCTCTACTTAGGGTTTCTGTTGCATCTTGAATTGTTGCATTCTCTCTGTTTGCCATCCCCCAAGCCCCCTCCCTCCACTCAGAACAAGGAGGATATGAAAAAAAGAACAGAGGAGGTCTGGCAGAGGGTAACTGAGATGTCTGGGGGTCTCAGACACATAGCCTGAGGACAGGCAGAAGGAGCTGCTTTGTATTGCCAGACAAAGAGAATGCTTCGGGCCCCCAATATACTCGAAGCCCACAAGCCCACAACTACTTGAAGGGCTGTTACAACGAGAATGAAGTCAAACACTTCTCAGTGACACCAAACAATAAAATAAAGGCCACAGAGACAATAAAGGTTCTTGTACGATATAAAGAAAAAATATCAACATAGCACTAGCTCTTGCTTTATCAGTGACCACAAATACATTTCCCAAAACAGCTGCTTTTCCCCAGATCAGTATTATTCCGTGCAGAAAGGACATTCTCAGGCTACAATCTTGCATACAGCTCTCTCTCATCTGCACAGCAAATACCCATTAGGATCATTTTTCTTCGATATTTTTTTGTGTGTGGAACTCCACTTACCAGAAACTTTTCACCAAGCAAATTTCAGACACATACTTGAGACTTGTTTATACAGGAAAGGAAATGAAAAAGGAAACAGCATATTAAAATTAGTCCGTGAACAATCAGTGCTGTCTAAATTGGATAGTCCATGCCACAGTTTGGGATACTACCTACTTTGTGAACAACTGATAGAATAATTTTTGCTCAAGTATTCATACAATGTAAAAAAAAAATACATGCCTATGGTAGCTAAGAGTGGAAGGGAGGCAGAAAATGCAGTACAAAAGGAAGCAAATAAATCACCTAGAAGCTGAAAAATTAGTATCAGCAAAAGAGAAAATGTAAGAGAAGTAGAAAATTTTGACTCATTCAGACTAGACAATATTTTACTTTTTCTTAAACTCATCACAGGGAATGAATGCAAACTGAGAGGGAGACGTATGCAAATTCATGTAAATTTATATGAAAATCGGCACATACCATCAGTCTCTTGGCAAGTTACCCAATGTCTCTCTGCCTTAGTGTCTGTATAAGACTAAGGAGGAGGTTAAAAGTGAGCAACAATATAAATGTTGCAGTACATTACAGCAAGGATCCACAGCCCTGGGACAGGAGCTGACAGACTCCATTTACACACAAAAGGCTGGGGCTATATTTCTGCTGCCCTTTTCTCACTCCAAAATTAACAGCATATCCTCACTCTGTCCGCACATGGGAAAGCCAGGTACACAGGGCAGAGGAACAAGTCAGGGGATCAACACATACAGTTGAATTTGTTGGTCATTACAACTTCTTCTTCCAATAATTTTAACACTGTGTGAACAGAAATGTTCTATATTTTGGCTTCTCCATGACCTGTTCATAAGTGTCTGTGTTTGTACCCTCACATGCATGTTTTTCCTGTATTTTAGACTTTCTGCATTTACAGATTCAACTCCTCTGTCAGTATCATTCCTTATACCCACATAAAAAAATGCTAATAGTTGTTTACTCTTTGCTTTTCTTTGTGACTTTCATTTATGAATGTTCATCACTATGGGCTTCATTTTTGTCTCCTGAGACCAATGGTCCTTGCATGTGATGTACAAAGAATAGGACTAAATTCTCTCCCTTTCTTGTAATGCAGCATATTTTTGTGTAAATTTATTGTGGGTTTGGAGAAGCTTTTTTTCTTTTTTTTTTTTTTTTCCTCTTTCTTCTGATTTGTTGAAACAGCTTTGTATGAATTGTTCTAGGAGACCAAAGTATTAAAATGTGTAAAGCTACTCATCTGAGAACACCAATAATTACACCAGGATGCATCTGCTGGAAAGTTTATGTCAGTACCAACACCCAGCTTTGGAGACCAAGCACCCACCTGAACATCTTTCTGATTCCTTTCACCACCCTGTCCTTACCTCTTGTGATGCTCACCTGTAGATTTTTGTCTGTTAGGATAGGAGAAGGGACTGGAAGTAGCACAAGGCAGAAACTAGTATTTATAGTTGCCTATAAAATGGTAAGTACATTCTTAGGGCTTTTTTATTATTATTATTATTAGTAGTAGTAGTAGTTGTTGTAGTTATTATTATTATTATTATTGTTGTTGTTGTTGTTATTATTATTATTATTATTAAATGGATTTGNCATGCATTTAAAAGCTCCACAGATAAAAGGAATAACGTGCATCCATTTTTGTGTGTACAATCAAGCCTTGAAAGACGTCATCTTGAAAGGTTGTGCAGTCTCTGGAGTTGGAGATTTTCAAGATCTGACTGGAAAGAGCCCTGATAAGCCCTGTCCAACCTTGTAGCTGATCCTGCTTTGAGCAAGATGTTGGAGCAGGGACCTCCTGAGGTCCCTTCCAACCCAAATTATCCTATGAATTTGTGAAGTGGAATATTTCCACAGGAAAACTGTACTTCCAGCATATGTCAATGTCTGTTTTGAAGATATATCTTCCAAGTCTCAAAGCTTTAGTGTGATAGCATTCCCCTGCCACAAGTTAGTGGACAATCATTTAAAAAAATACCAGTGGACCCAAAAATCCCAATCACCCCAAAATTTTAGTAAGACTAGGGCAATGAATAATAAAAACCTGTGTTCTGCAGAGATTTTGTGCTTCAATGGGCACATGTATGCACATGTCTGCATTGGGTGGCACTGGCATGAGTCCCTGTCTTGTGTCACCAGGCATTTTATGCTGCTCACCAGCTCACATAAGCAAGAATGTGAAGAGAAGTTGTCAGCCAGGTTGTCCTGGTGGCACACATATGATTTGGAACAAATGATTTTCAAATCTGTCCCACCTTTGGAAATGCATGTGAGTGTCCAAATCAAGAAGTGGAAGCCTTGCTGCTCTTGGCCTGGCCCTGAAGATCTATGTATGGCCTACGTGTGCCTAGAAACCACATAGTGGGTGCAGCTCCACTGCATATATATGATCCAGGTAAAGCTATTTTTAGACAGCAGAGTGTTCCTGTATCAGCTGTTTTCAAATTAATTTTAAAGGATCCTATTCATTCACCGCACCTTCCGCTGTACTGGCTTTGTCCAAAATTGTAGAGCTTTCATTTATACCCTTTGTTTGACTTTTTTCCTCTGGTAGCTTCTGGGATGTTATTTCTTTTTTTTTTTTTTTTTATTTTTTCCTCCCTTCTTAATCTGAGGGAACTCAGCTCACCTTCTGAGTTTCTCTGTTCCTTTCATTTAGTAACCTACTGACTGAGTATCTCTCTGATCTGAGTCACAGAACTCAGGTAACTGTATTGATCCTGACAAAAGAATATAACCATTGTCTGAAAATGACATACGAGACACTGGAGCAGGGTGCCCAGGGAACTTGTGGATGTCCAAACCCTGGAAGTGTTGAAGGTCAGGTTGGATGGGCCTTTGAGCAGCCTGATCTCGTGAAAGATGTCCCTGCCCACAGCAGGGGGGTTGGACTAGATGGTCCCTCTGAACTCAAACCATTCTATGATTCAGTGATCCCAGGCCAGACCTTGCAGTAAGTCCCAGCTCTAAGTTTTGTACAGAGCTTTTAGAAAACCTGTGAAGACCTGGCTACCTTTGCTGGAGAAGAGCTAAAGCCATTTTGCAATATACATCAAGCCCATGACTGGGCTCCTATTTCCTCTATATCCGATTCGCTTGGTGATTAGTAATTTTATCATATGCAAATTATAAACAGTTTAGTGTGGTCAGTTTTAAGTTAATGCACTTTCCTTAGACAGGTGAAGCACAATAAATTAGTAGGAGTCTCACTACAGCTAAGTTTAACAGTCCATAGGCTGCTTCCATAGGTTTGTATGTGGTATCAACACCATGATCTTACCGGAAAAACCCATAAGTAACCTGTGTTACCTCAGAGCTGGCCCTGGATTTAGTAGTAGGTTGGACTACATTATTTCCTAAGGTCCCTTCCAGTTTGAAGGACTCCATTATCTTCTCATCCTATGAAAAAAAAAACAGGGAAAACCCAATCACAGCTCAGGAGAAGAGACACAGTGTCACCACCGTGCACTTACAAGACCTGGGTAAGTTTCTCCTACCTGTTAAGGCAAAAGGAATTTTCTTCTCTGGATTCTGAAAGACTGTTCTTCTAATAATTTCACATCTGCGGCATTTGTCCATGACTGCAGTTTTAAAAGATGTGGCGATGTGACAGCTCAGCACAAGGGGGAAGTCTTGCTTTACCTTCCACTCCTCCAGCCCAACAGACACCTCAGTGGTGCTGGGCTCTCCTAGAGTAGGTTTGTGAGTTGAATCCCCTTGCAGAAAGGTTGACAAGCACATGAGCTACTACTGCAAGGGAGGGGATAGGGACTGGGGTCAGGAAAGACTGGGGGAGGCAGGAAGGGGAACAAGAGGAGAGGAGACCTCCTCTTTTCAGTGGCAGAAGCCACTAGACTTGCTAAATTGTCCCTGCTACAACCTTTTTTGTCTCTGTCCCTGGCCTAACTATTGGGATCTACAAGCATCCCAATTTCAGAAGCAGCTGGAGGACTGTCCCACTACACCTGCTCTTATAATCTGGTCTGGCACTGGGGCTACCTCAGCTGAAGGCACTGTCACTCCCCTGCTCCTGACAGCCTGCTCCTGTTCCCACTCCGAGGTGAGCTGCCCTACACTAGCCCTTTACAGTCACTATGGACCTTATTTATTCTCAGCAAGAAAGTTTAAAATGCAGATGCCTCTTCTGAGACCAGGGAATTGATCAAGGCCAGAAGACTGTGTCTAGCCAGAAGCTAACTCCTATGGTAAAAACATGGCACAGTGTTATGCAGGGAGCCAATGGGATCCAGGGCAAATTCCCTGGGCATGAGGCCATGCCTCTGTACACACTCAAAGACCGAGATACTACTGGGTAACCCCAGTTTTATATTTTCCAGTCTCAAATAAACTATCATGGCTGAAGGTGCTCCCACACTTCTTTGGAGAAGTATAGGTGGTCCTCAACCCAACAGAGAGAAGCAATTCAGCATGTGTGCTGGAGGGTGATAAAAATATCAGTTAACCTTTCTACTTGCCAGTTGTTGCCCCAGATATTGTCATTCTCAATGTCTTTAGGACAAACCAGCTGATTCTGACCTGTCCAGAACAGAGTACTCCTCCCACGGGTCAATTCTACATGCCAGCTAGTTTGGCTTTACCTTTAACAGTGGTATTTCCTACAAGTGCCTCAGCCTCCTGTGGCCATGCGTGTGTAAGGATAGCTGCACTGCGTCTCGCCTGGGACAGCTTCTGACATGGTGAACTCAATTTTTTGGATGCCATAACTCTCCTTTACAGATCTGCCCATCTCAGAGGCTGTCTCCTGCCTCTTTGCCACACATGCTAAACCAAGGTCCCTTATGTTGCTGTCTGTGCTAGAAATCTTACATGTTCACTGCAGAGAGAGAGAGTGGTTTTTTCAGCATTTTCAGCACTTGCTGAGGCCAAGCCTTCAATGTCCAGACTTTTGCAGGCCAGGCCAGTCCTAAAATGGAAAGTCAGGAGAGTTGCATGAATCCCAGCCTCAACAGTGCTCAACCCAGGCAGTATGAGAGGCTGGAGCCTCTGCTTGGGAATTTCACTTCTGTTGCTCCTGACTGGCAAAATCAAAGGTGAAAACTGGAGTTGACAGTTCAAGGCATTGCCACTGGTGTCCTCAGGGGTAACTGCCACCCTTCCTGGCAGGCACTGTGGGACATGCAGAACCACAGGCCCTTCTTCTTTGTCTTCTTGGGACAAACTAAGACAGATTTTGAAGTCTGATACCACCCATTAAGTACTATAGGGTACCACTCAGATGTCTGCTATAAATGTTGACCTTAAAACATGGAAATGGTGCCCTGGGCTTGCCTAGATTTGCTAATTTGATCTCTGCTGGCTGCTAAAGGAGCTTTGGGTGACAAGGGCATGCGGAAACAACTAGGTGCAGATATCTGGAAGAAACTACATGTGATCTTCCCCATTGACCCCATTCTTCTCAGCCATCACCATTACCTGGTCTATTGGGAAAGCTGTCCTATACTAGCCCCATACAGTCACTATGGACCTTATTGGGAAAGCAAAGCAAAAAGGTTCATACTGGAGTATTAGCTCCTGTAGGCGCAGAAGTGACCACAGCGAAATGCAGATTGTTCTCAGCAACGCTGAGACAACAGGGCTATCTCATCTCACTTGGTATGCCAGCCCTGCTTCTCCTCGAGGTGTGCTGGAGACTGGCTAAGTAAGAATGCAGATTTAACATCGGGACATGGGATAAAGAGAAGTCAGTCCTCTTTGATTCACATTATCATGATTTACTGTCTTTCTGCCCCATGCAGCTCACTGAGCACCTGACACCACATTGGTCTGTGCTCCTCTTCACCTGTGGTGCACAGAAGTTTGCTCTCTGGAGAAGATGAGGCATAGTTGAAGCCTCTGGGCATGGCATTTGTGTGAAATGCAATAGTTTGTACAAAGCCTCCTCCAGCTCTAGGCTCATTCTCAGCCCTCATCCTGCTCTTTTTCCACAGTGAGGTGTCCCTGCCCTCATGTTCACCCACCATCAGATCTAATTTTGTCCACTAGTCAATCCCTATCCCTGCCTCCCTTGGTGTCCTCCTGCCCCCATAAGGACCCTGATGCTCAAATCATGCCCTTTACTGTGACTCCACTTGCTTTCTGCCACAATGAAAGTCTACTGGCACCCAGTGACATGTGAACACCAGTATGGTTCCCCGTTTATCCACAGAAATGAGAGATTTTGATCTTCGGGCTAAACTGGCACTTCACTGTTGTACACTTCCACACTGGCTGCTGGTCTCTGCAGGGAGTCAGGGAAGCACAGAGAATGCCTTTTCACTGGCTCCCCAGTGATGGGTTTGCCCCACAGTGCTGTCTGGGACATGTCCCTGTGCACATTTATGAGCGGTGACGACATTGTCCTGACCTGGCTGGTGGTGCTTCAGGGCAAGGCTGAACTAGCACAGGCACATGGCACGTGAGGAGTTAACAAAAACGTCTGGATTAAAATCATTACATTGTCACTGAAAAACCCTGCTGTTAGCCACAGGGAAGGACACCGTCTGCAGCTCCCGTACAATAAAATGAAGGGCAATTTCATCCTGTCACCTGCTGTTGACCTATTTAAAGTACCCGGAGGCAGGGCACAGCAGGTCACCGCTGGTTCAGGCTGCAGGTGAGGCATCCCAGTACCACCCCGTTGGGGATGGGGTGCCCACACCCTCCCAGCCCGGACCATGCAAGCAGGCAAGCTGGTGCTGCTGGCAGTATCGCTCTGCCTGTACCTCTGGTCAAGCTCTGACGGGGGTGTGCCGCTTGGCAGAGGCTGGGGTGCCTGGCAAGTGATGAGGCTGCATGAGCCTGGCCACCACCAGCTGTACCCAGGCTTGGGGAAGTTGCTCCCCAGCACAGAGCCCAGCCTGCACATCCAGGCCTTGGGGACCCCTGTGCATCCTTCTTCAGCATCTGCTCAAATCCCATCATGCTCCTTCGAGTTGAGGAAGTTTCCCTGCATTAGTTGCCACTGGATCTGCACGTTTTCTGATGCCCTCCCATCAGTGCCGCCTAGATGTGAGTGGTGCAAAAGAGCCGTGCATGATCTTTCCAGCTTTTCCTGCCCTTGCCTTGAATGTGCTCTTCTGTCGTTGAAGACTATCTTCATACTGGGATGTATTAACACAAGCATAGCTGGCAAGTCAAAGGAAGTGATTCTTCTCATTTACTCTGCACTCATGAGAGCACATCTGGAGTACCACGTCCACTTTTGGGACAACCTGGTATGGGAGAGATGTTGATGAACCATCATGAGTCCAGAGGAGGGTTGCTGAGATGGTTGGAGTTGGAGCACAGGGCATATGAGGGGGGCTGAGAGCTGGATTTTGTCTGACAGAAGGAGAGAAGGCCGAGGGGATCTAATTTTACTACCTGAAGGGGCTGGGGAAAGGACAGAGCCACATTCAGGCGCCGAGAGAAGGGCAGCAGCAATGGGCACATGTTGCTGTACAATGGGACATACAGGGAAATTTTTTCAACTTGGAAGTGGACAAGCTCTGTAACAGGGTCACAAAACTCTCTGTTGGAAATCAGGTGAAACGAGTCCTACCCTTGAAATCAGGTTTCCTCTTTTTTTTTTCTGAGGAAGATTAGAAACTTCCCATTCCCATTCCTGTATCTTCACTTGACTCCATGAAAAAATAAAAAAAAACAAAGCAATATTTTGAAATATTAAAAATTGCACTGCCAGGCCAGTCTGTGTCTTTTTAACATACTTCTGATTGTGTGTATTTTTCTGCCTTACCTGCAAAGGGAAATCATCATTTCTAAGGGACTTTGCTTGAGGCAAGAGGTGGATTACTAGAGCTGTGTCCTTCATTTAGGAATAATAGCCATTAAACTCCTTGTTGCTATGGGGCTGCAATTTCCAGAGGCGATACCCATTATCAGAGAACTGGCTGCTGGCAAGCAGTTAATGAGAGAGCTTCGAAACGGCTCAGTAAAAATCCAGCTTCCCTGCAGACTTCTGAGACATGTATGAAAGAGGAAAAGGAGCCAAAGCTGCATCCAGCTGTGATCCGCACAGCCATGGGGTGGTGGCGGCTTCACTATCGCTCTATGGACTGAGGGAAGCCCCTTTCAGACCCAGCACAGGAGGGGTTTTTTCAGAGCTTTAGGGGTTCTGCTGGCTTGTGGCAGGTCAGAGCTCTCTGCCCTAAGCCCAGACCCCCTCCCTGTGGCCTGAGCCAACACTGCCATCCTGCTGAGCCAAGAAAATACAAACGTGTCTTTAAGCCATGAAAGGGCACACATGAGAGCCAGGGCACAGGGTATGAAGGAGTTCTTATATCACAGAATCTTTCTTCTACTTGTGGTGGGCTTTGGTCTCTGCACCATGTCTTCCCAGCAGCAGAGAGGAGCTGGGAGAGCTGCAAATCCATCTGGATGCGGCTGCCTCCTGGATGGAGGAGCTGCACACCCCCACGCCAACCTAGCATCTCTCAGCAGCCCAAGAGCATCTCACCAGACTGCAAAAGGGAAGTGAGGGGAATGCCATGGTCCTCCTGTTGCTCCCCACTGAATAAATCTGCACTCGATACAGCAAAGATCCTTGCACAGAGGCATGTGGTTGGGCCTAATCCTCAGGGACAAGCAGTTTATCTGAGGCCCAAGGCAGCTGGATAAGGATGGTCCAAAAGAGCCACACATGATCTTTCCATCTGGCAGCTATCACGCTTTCAGTTTTGTTCATTTCTGCTTGTCTGTGTTGTGAGAACACTGATGGGAATACACATTCATCCTTCCCTTTCTGAGATGAGAAAGTCTTCATCCTGCATTGTGACTGAGGAAAAAAGAAAGGAACACAGAACATCAGAGCTCTGCTGCTCCCTGGCAGAGCCTGGAGGGATGCCCAGGCTGTGACAGGCACTGCCACAGTGACTGAATGCTTCTGAGCATCTCACTCGCGCGCAATGTCCTACTGCAAGCACACTGTGCATCACGGATCCCATGCTAGCAACAGTCCTTCTGGTTGCATTAAATTCTCCCTGAAGCAGATGTGTTAAAGATCCCTGCTTAGGATGCTAAACCTTTTTATAACCTGGAATTGCAAAGTCTAAATGCAGTGTAGCTCGATGTAGCTTTAGATAGCAAAGACAACAGGATGTGCCAGGGTGCCATAGTTATGCTGCAGAAAGTGTAGGGAACTTCCCAATGTTTAAAAAGACAATTTCAGCATCAGCAGATCTAGAACATGTAAGAAATGGATAACACTTTGGAGCCAGGAGTAACAGTTTCTGGCTTTGCGTTTACTTTCTAGAATCAGCCTCTAACATGGCATCTTCATGTCATAACCAAGAGGGTTAAAAATACAGGTTTTCACTGAAATGGTGGGTACTAATCACATGACTTCAGGACCTGCAGATTGAAGTAACTGTCAAAAATCTCGTAATGCACAGTAGGCAGTCTGTAGTATTTCAGTGGCAGAAAGACTGGACTTCCTCACTGCCACGGTTTGGTCTGGGTTGGGCAATGGCAAAACAACAGATGCTCTCCCTCACCTCTTGCTCCAAGGGGAGGAAGAAGACAGATTTTATGAGTTTAGAAAAAAACCTAAACTACTTTAATGAAAATATTAATAATAAAATAAAAAGGAAATAATGAAATAGATACAATATATACACATATACACAAGACCAGATCAAGCTCCCAGGGAGATGTCACTTCTAGGCACTGGGAAAGTTGCAGACTGGATGCAGAGACAAATGGGAAGTGGAACACTCTGACCAGGATCAAAAGGCAGATGAGCTGACAGGGCCCTCCTCAGATGTCCGTCATTGAAGAAGGGGAGCCAGTGAAGAAGGGGAGCCAGTGAAGAAGGGGAGCCAGTGAAGGAGCAGTTCAACGGAGGAGAGCCAACAAGGAGGAGCCAACTTGACCCCATTGATCCCTCAGCTTTGCCAGGGGGCGGGGCAGCTGGGACGGAACACCCCATTGGTCAGTTTGGGTCACCTGACCTGCCCCCCCTTCCCACAGCCCCCGCCCTTGCCCAGGGCCAACACGCCGGTCCCTGCCCCTGGTTGCCGCCGTGGCCAGCGTGAGCGAGAGGCTCCCCCTGAGCAGAGAGCGGGCTCTGCTGCGCCCCAGCCCAGGACGCTCATGTGTGTCAACGACCTGCAAATATTCACGGAATCAATCACGGAATCACGGAATTGCAGAGCTGGAAGGGACCCCTAGAGATCATCTAGTCCAACTCCCCTGCCAAAGCAGGATTGCCCAGAGCACATCACTCAGGGCTGCATCCAGGCGGGTCTTGAAAATCTCCAGAGCAGGGGACTCCACACCCTCCCTGGGCACCTCTCCCAGGGCTCGGGCACCCTCACCATAAAGAAGTTTTTTCTCAGGTTCGATCAGAACCTCCTGTGTTCCAGCTTGTGCCCATTACCCCTCGTCCTGTTACCGGCAACACTGAAAAGAGCCTGGCTCCATCCTCCTTAAACCCACCCTTTAGATACTTGTGACCATTAATCAGGTCTCCCCTCAGCCTTCTCCAGGCTAAAGAGTCCCAGCTCTCTCAGCCTTTCCTCGGAAGGGAGATGCTCCAATCCATCAGTCATCTTAGTTGCCCTACGCTGGACTCTCTCCAGCAGTTTCCTCTCTCTCTTGAACTGGGGAGCCCAGAACTGGACACAGTATTCCAGTTGTGGCCTCACCAGTACAGAGTACGGTAAGGTTGTGGCATCTAGGACGTGTATGTTTGCTGTCTGTGTACAGGCCAAGAAGCAGGATATTTTGCATCAACACGTTGGCAAATTAAGGAAGAAAAAAAATGCATTTTCTTTAAATGTGTTAATCAAAAATATCCCTGTTGTCAGGGAGCAAGAGGGCCATCTGCTTCCTGAGGGATGAGGAGCCAGGAGCTGAGGGCAATAAAATGGCCAGTGGGGCAGGGACCTCACCAGCCAGGACCCAGGCCCACAGTACCCAAGTGAGTTGGGCAGAGCAGCACCAGACATCATGGCCAGGTTCAATCAAGAGCCTCCATCATCAAGTAAACTGGTGCTGGTGAGGCAGGTTCCAATGGCAATCCACATGTCAGGATCAGGATCAGTGGAGTCCACAGCTAGGGCACGGCTGCACTGGCGACCAGCAGTGTTGCAACATATCTCAGTCAAGGACTGAAAGTCCAGGTCTTGAGTTTAAACACAGCCCTTTGGACCAACAGGTAGGGCATGTAGGTGGAGGCTCCAGGTGAAGCTGGTCTGGGCCATTAATGCTCTCAGGGTTCTAACAAGTCCTCATGAACATAATGTAGTATATCCTATATTGTAGTATGTATCAGCATTCTCCATTTCTATAGACTTCTGTTTGATTTTATCACAAATCTGATTATAAACAGCATTTCAATAAATTCCCAAATCCTTGGGTCAGGGAATCATGACATGTTAAACAAAATAGTAAAAACATGTCCCTTTTGAAACATTTGAAAACCTTTGAGAAAACTTGGAAAACATTCCAGCTGCCTCCAATATTGAACATTTCTTCTGAGGCTTCTGACTCTTGCTTTTTGAATTCCTGAGTTGGGCAATGCCAGCAAATAGCAATGCTGGCCACCCCTTCCATTGCCATCCAAGCCCGCACCCTTACTAGCATGCCTGGATACAGGAACAGGCAGGCAGAGCCCATTTGGCACTCTGCTTTATCTTTTGACTTTCAAAGCTCACTCCAACCCTACGAAACTATCAAGAAAATGAACCAGCTGGTAATGGGACACAAAGGCTGACAATGGTGCCCCGCAGGACACAAAGGACACCCGGTTGGAGAGCAGAGTCCCTGGCCGAGCTCTGTAATGTGGGACTGTGGAAGGGGGAAATTCCCCCTTCAGTCCCATGCTGGTTCAAAGGCTAGTGTTGAGAGGAGGGCAATTAGAGCTGCCAATTGCTTTTCCTGCTTCAGCTTCCCTTTTGTCACTACTAGAAGTCTGACAGCCCAATAATGAGATGATAGTGTTGTTTAGCCCACATCCCTGAAACATGTTCGCTGCCCTCCCCAGCAGACATTCAAGAGCCTGCCTTGGTTCATTTTCTAATTCCTTCTTTCCCTTTAAGCTACTCATACAGGAGGACCTGTTTCATTTGCTCAGGCTGTTTCATTCAAGATTATGCAAGTATTTTGGGCAAAATTTCACCGTACTTCACAGAGACACGATTATTCACCACCTAGTCACTGGGCCTGTTTACTCTGTAGATGAAGGAATAGCTCTGAGGTCTTTTTCTCCTAGTCTAGAAGCCAGCACAGCTCTGAGCACAAAAATTCACATCAGTTCCTGCTAGCTAGCAAAAACAAACCTTGGCAAGTTCTCTGTAGAGTGATCTGCTCTGAACCAGTGGCCTGGGCAGCATCTGGGAGCTTTCTGAAGACCTGTAGGTTCATTTTTTTTTCCTCCCTGTGGCAGGAAAATGGCAGGAACACCCTTCAAGGCAGAGATATTGCAGAACAGTACATAAGTCATATGGGAGAGCTTTTCCTTATGCACATGTGGACTGTTAGCCTTGGCTAACAGCTAAACCCCAGCCCAGCTGACCAGTCCTTCTCCTCCCTCAGCAGGAAAGGGGGAGAAAATAGGAAAAAGACAAGAGTGAGAAAGCTTTTGCGTTGAGACAGAGAAGTCACTTACCAGTTACTGTTGTAGGCAAAACAGGCACAATGTGGGGAAAAGAAACTTCATTTATTGCCTATTAAAATATAATGTAATGACAAATTTGGGTAGTGGGAAACAAAAAGAGGAATGTTAAACCAACACCTTACCTTCCAGACTTTCCCAGACTCAATTTCACACCTTCACTCCAGACCCTCCTACCTAACCCCCTACCCAAAATTGGTGCAGGGATGGTTGGGGACAGGGGGTCAAGGTCAGGACAAAGTGGTTTCTCTCTGCTTCTCCTTCCTCCTCACCTTTACTGTTCTCCAGCATGGGATCCCCAGAGGCTGCAGTCCTTCAGGAAGATCTCCTCCAGTGTGGGTTCTTCATGGGCTGTATTTTCTTCAGGAATATCCATTTGCTCTGAGGTGGCTCCCCCATGTGAGTACCTGATCCGGGGTGCTTCTTTCCACAGGCTGCAGGGAGTATCTTCTCTGGCGTGAGTCCTCCATAGGCTCCCTGCTGCAGGAACAGCCCATCCCACAGGAAGTGCCTGTGTGTGGCACTGCAAAGCCACAGTGAGTGTCTGACTCCAGAGGAGCTGGAAACAGGACGTAGCCAGACTGTCTGCTGGGCACTCTGGCACCTGCGCAAGTCTTTGTGTCAATTTTCAGCTGAAGGGGTAGAGAAGCCTAAAAAGCCCTTGCAGAGCTGTCTGTTTTGGTCATTCCCTATCCTGCTGGGCTCCTCGGTGCTTCTAGGTCAAAGCTATTTCACAAGTTGACCTTTGCAGCCTCGAGCTATGTTGCTTTGCTGTAACTGGTATCACAAAACACAAAAGGTTTTGTGTGTAGTCACTTATGTGCAGTATATAGTTGATCAAGCATCAGGGAGGACAATTGGTTGACAAAGTCCCCTGGGAGGCAGTCCTTCAGGGCAAAGGAGCCCAGGAAGCCTGGATGTTTTTCAAGCAGGAAGTCTTAAAGGCTCAGGAGCAGGCTGTCCCCATGTCCCGGAAGACAAGCCGTCGGGGAAAAAGACCCGCCTGGCTAAACAGGGAGCTAGGGTTGCAACTTAGGGAAAAAAAGAGGATATAAGGTCTTTGGAAGGCAGGGCAGGCCACTCAAGAGGACTACAAAGAGGTAGTGAAGCAATGTAGGGAAAAAATCAGGAGGGCCAAAGCCGAGCTAGAACTAAACATGGCTTCTGTTGTCAAGGACACCGTTTCTTACAGCATTCTCCTGGAGAAACTGGCTGCTCATGGCCTGGACAAGTGTACTCTTCACTGGGTAAAGAACTGGCTGGATGGCCGTGCCCAGAGAGTGGTGGTAAATGGAGTTAAATCCAGTTGGTGTCCGGTCACAAGTGGTGTCCCCCAGGGCTCAGTTTTGGGGCCGGTTCTGTTTAATATCTTTATCAATGATCTGGACGAGGGGATCGAATGCACCCTCAGTAAGTTTGCAGATGACACTAAAGCAGGCGGGAGTGTTGATCTGCTGGAGGGTAGGTTGGCTCTGCAGAGGGATCTGGACAGGCTGGATTGATGGGCCGAGGCNCCCAGGGAGGGGGTGGATTCCCCATCCCTGGAGGTGTTTAAGAAAAGGGTAGATGAGGTGCTGAGGGACAGGGTTTAGAAGTGGTTTTTGTCAGGGGGGGTTAATGGTTGGACTTGATGATCTTAAAGGTCCCTTCCAACCTCACTGATTCTATGAATTGCTCTTTAATTTCCAGTTTGTGGCTCTCTGGGTCAGAGGGATGCTCTGAGAGAGCAGACCAGGAAGGAGAGACTGCCCTGGAAACCCACTCAGGACAGGGTGGGCACAAGCTGTCACATTTTGAGGTTCCTCTAAGATGGGACTTTTCTCTGAGCCAGTGGAGGGCCATTCATTTGCACGGAGGGACTGAAAACCATAAAAGTGAAACTTAGGAAACACTGCTGATCCAGGAAAGACTGAGACTGTTACGGGTCTAGGTACACAGCTCCTTTTCTGGAGGGGAGGCACAGAGCCAATGGCTCTCAGAGATAAGGTCAAGTTTTTTGTGAATTGCTGCAAATCACACTGAGTTGGAGACCGAAAAACTCTATTTTTTTTTACTCATGCTGGAAAAAATGGAGTGAAAAAAAGAGGAAATGGGATGACAATGTGTAATACATGAAGAGCATGAATTACTGACATGCACTTCTTCTCTTTGGCTTTGAGGGAAGACTGCACAGGCTGTGACGGAAAGCCTGAGAAGGTTGGTAGCAGGGACAGAAGGAAGTAAGGGTTCCCAGAAATGAGGATCAACAAAACTGTGAGGAGCTTGATCTGCTCTAATTAGTAAGGAGGTTGTCTGCAGCCCTGTTCAGCAAAATTTGGGCCCAACGCTGGGGCACAGGCACATTGTTGCATAGGTTCCACTTCAGTATTTTTAGCACTGTCTGAACCTGGGCCACTACCAGAGATACTGAAAAGAAGAGAAGATATTGAAGAAAATATCCTTGCTGGTGAATATCTGAAGAAGGCAATAGGACAGCAGGACCCCTGAGGCTGGATTTACATGGATTTGGTGCGTAACTGGGTGCCCTGTGCTTTAAAGAGTATTTATAATATACTTCACATGATAATGGCGGTTCATTATTAATATTTCTTCACAGTGTGTTACGGAAATCCTCCTCCCCAGCTCCCCATTTTCCATTCTGGTGTATTTTTTGAGCCATGAAATCACCAGCAATACTCCCGTTTGGCTGCGTCCTTGGACAGATGCTGCATTGTTTGAGGAGGGGTGAAGCACGGCAGATTAATCAGAGAGGCTGACTGTTGGGATTAGTGCTTCACATGCTCTTAACATCTGCAGCTTCAGGACAGACCCAAATTCATCATCACTGGAAGCCCGAGGGTAGCAGCAAGGTTGGTAAGAGCTCTTATGGGGGGTGGGTTGCATATTGAATTGCCAATACCAGGTAGCAAGACAAGAGTGAGCTTTTATGGGAGAAGCGGCAGCCATGCCGTTATCTTGGCACTTCCAAATCTGTCACACAGTTGCTTGTCTGTGTCTGTGATTCCCAAAACTAAGGCGGGTGTTGTTGTCTGTGTAGAGGGAGCAAGGCTGAGAAGCCAGGGAGAGGGTGTGAAGTACCCTGCAGAGCAGGTAGAGTAGAAATGAGTCAGCCCTGAAGGTCTCGAAGCTCCAGTTTCTTGTGTTTGGGAGGTGGGGTGAGAATGGCCACGGGTCTGCAGTAAGCAAGAGGTGCTGTCAAACCAGAGGTAGAGAGGGGGAAAGTGTTACAGGGGATTTACCTCATGTGGTTATTGTGGTTTATCTCCCTATCCCAAACCAGTCCCTCCTTGCTGCTCTGCTTATCTGAGCTGGGCTTTGTTACTCTGGGCTTTTCTCCGTGCACTGACTCCATTTTTCTCCTGCATTCACTTTCTCTTTCTCTTCATCACAGAGGTTTATGAGCCTTTTGTTTGTGGAGACAGGCAGCACAGGAGATGAGAAGAGACTTCTGAGCAGCCATGGATGGATTACAGCTGCGGGTAAGGCTCATTTCATGCAAATCATAACCTTCCACTATGCTTCCAAATCCTGTAGCTAAGGGAAAGAAAATACCAGCTCCTTCCATGTCTAGTGAGACTGTTAGCTGGGAATGACTCCCTTGTCTATCACTGCGGGAGAACTCCAGAAGGCTGTTCAGGATTAAGCCCAGAGAATGCTTGAGCTCCGGGTTTACTCCTCTTCACGCAAACAGCTCAGCCTGCCCCCTCCCAAGCCCGCCCAGGGACAGCCAGCTGGAGGCAAGCAGGGGCTGTCCATCTCATGAGTTAATCGCCTCCTGTTCAGATGTCAGGAGGAGATGAAGCGGCTATAAATAGATTGCGAAGCCCTCATGGTTTCAGCTGTGATTCACACACATGGCAGAGAAGCATTAGGAAGAATTAACATTCAATCTCTCAGGCACTTTCCTGAGAGCAAATGCCATTCTGTCCCTGCCATTTAATCTCCTACCCCAGAGGAGGTCAGCAGCACTTTCTGGAGGGGCTGAATGGGTCAAATGGGCAGGGAAACCCCAAGCAGGACTGTTGGGGAGCTAAAAATGGCCACTTCAGCTGGAGTGACTGAGCAGCACCTGCCCATGATACACAGCTACATTTAGGAGCATGGCAAGGTGCTCTGCTCCTGCCTTCCTGGGGCTGAGATCAGGCACTGTGGTTTTGTTAAGGCACGCAAACGCTGGGACACCCGACAACAGCCGCTGGAACTGAGACAACTTCTGGTGATGGTATGTGCAGGGGAGTGGGGCTCTTTCTCTCTCCGCCTAAGGGGTGTCATGATATGTCTCTGACTGCGTGGCTCTCGGGGTCTGTGGTAGTCTGCCTAGATGAGTGTGGTGGGACAGGAAAGTGTAGCTGGGTGGTCTGTGAGAAATCCCCAGTTCTTTCCCACCCCCCCACCTCCATTCCAATTTTTCAAAACTCAGGGGAAAAAAACATAGCATGCAGCTAACCTACCCGTGGGAAGCTGTGTGCACTTTTTCCTGCATGTGTTTGCATTCATTTGCATGTATCTAAGTGCTTGGTAACCTCCCTCCCCCTGCCTTACTGTACTGATGCTGTTAGCAGTGACGGTCACTGAACAACCTACGTGAGATGGAGAAATCAGCTGAAAGGGAGGTGAGACAAGACAGGTCCTGGAACGGGAAGTGTAAGGAGTCTGTTTGTAGGTATCTATCCGTCTGTTTGTCTGACAACCTCCCAGGTACAGGGAAAGAGTGGTATTTTTCCTGAAAGGTAACTTAGAGGGTAGAGTATCTATCTCCTCAGGGTGATGAATACTCCACACACTTTTGCATATTTGATGCCCTGTCAATAAAGAGAGATTCATGTCTCCAGTTTCATAGCACTGTCATGTTTCATTGCTTTACCACTAGATTATGGGTCAGAGAATGAAAGAGACATTCAAGGCACGGAACATTGACAAAAGGTAAAGGACAGTTTGGACTAAAGGATAAGAATTCAGTGTCGGTGTCTTTGGGTCCTTGGTTAGTGGTCTCTAGGGATTCTGGAGTTCATGAGATGACATATATACCAGAAAATCTTTCCCTTTCAATCTGCTCTTAGGGACCCAGGAATCAGGTTTTCTCAGGGAAATAAGTAAAGAGGCAGAAAAATGGTCAGAGGAACTGCAAGTTGGTGGGAGAGTCACCTTATTATGATGGGACTAAATCCAAGAAAGTCACCCCATGACTACTCCAGGGCAAAGAGAGTCCTATGCCACTCTTTGCTATAGGAAAACAGCATCCAATTGCAGCTCTAGGCAACATCCTTCAGTATAAACTGAAGGCTGCTAACATCAGGGTGATTAAAGAGATCTTAATACACAGGCTTCTCCTTGTGCTGATATGATCTCCTGCCTACTAAGGCACTGTACGAGTCTGTGTACATCTAAACCAAGTTGATTTCAGTGTCAAAATGGTGTTCCCCTATATAGCATTACGTGTCACTCATTGTGGTAGCTGGAATATGGACTGCATGTGCGCTCTGGCAGGCTCAGGTCTGAGTGGGACTGCAGGCGCCTGTATGGTCTTAAGCTATCATTGAAGTCTTAGTTATGTTATGGAAGAACCTGAAGTAAGCTGCCTTCAAGAAGTTATGTAGGAATGCCTGAACAAGCTAAAGGGCTTCAGAAATAATTGTTATGTATTTCTGTTACTGTACAGAAAGTGGAATTGCAACCTAGAGTTTCAGCAGGGGCTAGATTCCATCTGGATCCTTACAGATCCTCAGTTGACTTGCAGAAGTTCTTGCATGAACTGTCTTGTGTCTTAAAAAAAGAAGAAAAGGGAGTATTTTAGTCTGTCTATCCTACAAGTGAGTCCAGACAACCTGAAACAGCTTTGGAATGTGGACCATATTGGATGCAAATGGCAGGCCATATGTTTTATAACATTAATTTCCAAACTTTCAAAAACACCCTATTGACCTCCTACAGTCAGTGAGAGAGGCTAAGCTCATGCTTAGGCACCTAATGATTTGTCATATATTCCTTGTTTTTCTTCAACTTTTTTATGGTAGTATCACCAACCTGTATGGTCTCCAGTACTGTGAGAGCTGCACAAACCCAAAATATTAGCCAGTTTTCCTAAACATGGCATCTGCATATTACATATAGCTTACAGATGGTACATGATTTAGAGGGAATTATAGGCACAAAATAGAAGGGCAGTAGATGGTGAAAAAATACATCATTCATCTATAAAAGCTAGATCTGCTCAGATGATCTGGCTGGTGACTGCCCTGAACAGATGCCGAACTCTGGATTAAAGGGTTTGGAAAGATATCCAGGAATAAGTCATGATGGTTGAGAAGAAGAAAATGAAAGCTGTAACAGAGTATCCTGACAGCCTGCGGGGAGGGGAAAAGGCAAAAGGAGTGGATGGTTTTCTTCTACAAGAACAAACAGGGCCAACAAGGTAAGGAGAGTAACATCTCGCAAACCTCATTGGAAAACAAGAAGTCATCTCTGGTTCCAGTTATTTCAGTGTGGTTCCAGTTATTTCAATGCCTAGCTCTGGTGCCACAATAGTACTGGAATTAGTCCATATCCCTGCAGTAGCTTTATTCTCCAATGTAGTGCGCTTTTTTCAGCTAGCTTATATGCATGAGAGGCAGTTTTCCTTTCTCAGAGGTTGTATCATTTCTGCTTACAGCAGGCATCCAGCAGCCGGAACCTCCTCAAGCTCGCTGTTATGGAGGTGAAGTGGATTCATGTGTTGGTCATCTTCTTCTTCCTGTTGTCTGTTGCAATGACGGGCTGCTTTCTGTGGCAGTACAGCCTCCCCAAGGTGGAGCCCAGTGAGTAGTCAACATTAAGCTTAGCCATGGTTTGGCACAGAAATTTGTAATGCCTTTCTCCCCATGAGGACATTTTTACCCAAAGAGCGTTTCCTCAAACAGCACACAAATTTACCTGCTCCTAGCTGGTGCAGTGACACAGAGGAGATGAACATTGGGTTGATGGAATACCACATAACTCTGCTGGTGTCCGGAGAACCTCCATTACTTCTGGCCCTAACCCAGGTTAATTGATATACCAAGGAGACAATTTATTTTACATACTCTATCTTTTTTAGAATCCTCTTGTAAAAGTCACTCCAGTCTGGAACGGATTTGGTTTTACACCTTCCCGAGTGCTTCAGTTTATGGATTTGCTTCCTTTTCTATTCCCTTAATCTTAGATCTTTGAATGGGTTTAAGCCCCTTCTTCGCAGTAGGATTCCCTTATGTATGATCTATCAACAAATAGACTCAAGGCACTGTATGTGCGAGGATGAAAAATATACAGTGTAACTGGATCAGAGTTTTAAGTAGCACAAAGGTAGTATAAAATCCAAGGTGAAGGTGCAAGAGGTACTTCACTGACCAACGTCTGAAAAGATTTCAGACCCTACATTTTTATCACAGAGTATTAGACGCTGACTGTAGGCTCTTGTGTATCCATCCCCATTGACCTCAGAGTTTTAAATAGTGCTTTTTCTCTTCTCATCCGTATTTCTAACACTTCATGCTCAGTTGGTAAGCAAAAAGATAAATAAGCATTTTGTTTACAGCTTACAAAGCAGAGGAGCTGTGGGATCAACTGGGAAAATAGTGCCTCCAAGAGACTTCCCGTCTCTCACTGAGTTTAAAGTTTTTTGCTTGCCACAAAAATTTAAGACATATGTCTGGCATATACAGGATACAGCTAATCCAGAAGACAGATAAGATACTAGGTATGCAGCCTATTGACTGTTATTATAGTGTTAGATTTCAGATGGCACTTAAAATTTGCTTCTACATCCATTTTCTGAGGTTAAACTATGCATGGGACAACTCTGTTCTCCCAAAGTCAAACTCAGAATTTCCCCTAGACATGGGCAGGGCACTTTCATGGGGTCTAAACCCACCGTGAGGTACCCTACAGAGTCTTCTGTAGTCCCAGTTCCTCACTCTTCCAGGCTGCAGAGTCAGTTGAAGCCTGTTGCAGCTCCTGTCCATCATGTGTGCTATACCATGTTCGAATAGGCAATAATAGAGCACAGTGCCCTCTTCAAGACCTGTTTTATGTGAGATAGAAACAATTCAAGATTGTCTCTTTGCCTATGCAGAAGAGTCCTTCAGCTGTGAACAATACAAGCAAGAAAGTTCGTGCAGACTGCTGCATGAGGTTAAGCTTGTGAATGTGTCTATTCAAGTTGCATATAGTATCTTTGAAATGTTTTCCAGGCCCATCTGTGATGGAAGTGAGATCAGAAGCTGTGCCGATGTGCCCCCGCTATCCTGAACCAGTACCGCTGGACCACCCAATCCCCATTCTGAAGGACGCATTGGAGAAGGTGTGTGAGGAGAAGAGAACAAAAAGATACAGAGCTCATGACTGCTTTTCTGAAGGTGTAAAGGGGAGAATATGTTTTTTACCCCTGCACATCTCTGGGGAAGGAGGTGGGGGATTGAGAAGGTGGACAACATGTGAATCTAGGAGTATATAAAACTCCTTCACTGAACATACAGAACAGGTCAGCAAGCAGTTATCTTATCTGAAGGGTAAGCTATGATGAAGAAACACCCATCTCCAGCTCCATCAGGAGGTCTAGTGAGGATACATCAGCACAAAATTGTGGCTTTTGACATCATGTCTACTATTAGGCATCCCTCCTGCCCTGGAAAGCAGGTGACTCGTGTAACTAGTTCCTATTCATCAGTCACTGTGAATTCCTTATTTTACTGCTTTGCTGTCTTTTTCCATGCCACCACTTAAAAATTAAAAAGCTACTGTAGGTAACTTCAGGGGAATGGAGAGGAAGGGGAAGAGCATCTGAATGAAGGAGAGACATGCTTTTCCTCGCTATGATACATTGTCTCTGAAATTTTAACACTGTCTGAAATTGTAGTATACTCCCTTTGCAATGAGGAAATACTGCAGAATTGCCTTGACTGTATGAACCATAAGGACAGCTGTGCTCTGTCAGGACACTCCTGATTTTATAGACCTCTATCATATAAGATACCTTCTCATTTGTCTCTTTCTCACAAGTAGCCTAATTAGTCATAATAGAAACTGTCCTACAGCTCTGATCATTCTTTTTACCCTTCTTTGAATATTTTCCAGCTCTACATACTCTTGTGGAGCTGCGGGAAATCAGTACTGTATTCAATATTCAAGGTGCAAGTGGATCAGGGATTTATACAGTGCTAAAACAATGTTTTCTGGTTTATTTTATGTTACTTCTATAATAATCCCTTATATTTGATTTACTTTTTTTTTTTTTTTTTCTGCCATAGGGAACTGAGCAAATATTTACAAAGGAGCATCCGTTATAGCCCCAGGGTCTTGTTCCTGAGTGCTAATGACCAGCTCACTGCCCATCTGTGTGCATATGTTGTGAAGTTAGGGATGTTTTTTTCCTGCATGCACATTGTTTTATCTACACTGAATTTCAATTGCTATCACTTCACATTCATTTTTATGAAGCCTCTGCTGCTGTCTCTGGGGTTACTCTAGAAGGTAGTTTGTTATTCAATTAGGATAAGTCAGAGAGGTGGGGGAACGTGCAGAACATTGAGTGTCCATCAGAAAGTCATCTAGCCTCACTTCTTTGTGTTCCTCAGAAATGAAATCTCAAAGCACTTCTTTGAAGTAGGCTGGTGAAATTATTCCTGTTTAGCAGATGGAATAAGGTGCAGAGAACCTGAACATTGATGCATAGGAAAACATAGGTATTTGAAGGGGGCTTAGGCACCAGCACTTCAAAAGTGCATCTTCAGATGCCTTTGCATTCTGCACAAGTCTATGGACACTTGAACCCACACTAAAGATCTTGCAGTACCTGAGGCAAACTACCATCCTACTAGACCCGGGCCGAGGACCCTTGAACTGGACTCTGGATGATACCAGATGCGATTATATTGCATACAGGGGAGACTTTGTCCTAGCCTAGCTTGAAACAGAAAAGTGACATTCACTCATGGTTGAGGCTTAAGGAAACATTTCTCTTTTAAGGGTAAATACTTTTGCGTATCAGAAAAGGCAAACGTTTTCCTCAGAAGAGTCTTGCTAGTGGCCAAATCAAAATGCTGAGTACTGGATTCAATGACACTTGAGCCTAGAAGAGCATCATGGATTTCTGTCAACTTTCTGCAGGTCCAGGCAGGTCTACATACCAGCCTCAGACTCCCTCTGAGAAAAATCTAAGAAGGCCATGCTTGGTGATGTGAGACCAGTCTGTTCTCTGGAGGTGCTTATGTACCTAACCACACTAGATGGGTGACTGGCACATGGACTCTGCCTTGGTGAGGCCCCACCTGGAGCACTGTGTCCAGTTCTGGGCTCCCCAGCTCAAGAGGGACAAGGAATTGCTGGANGGAGGGCAAAGAACCACTTCAGAGGGACTAGGCACAAGGTGGATGTTTCCACTTCTGGCTGTCAGTGTACCTCACTAGTTCATCCAGTGAAGAGGTCCTGAGGACATGCCTGTCTTGTCTCAAATGCTGGGCTTGGAAGGCCATTTCTTTTGTCTTAACCTTACTGTGCAACAGAAAACTTATGCATGATGATGACATAGCTTTGAAAAAATAATAAAAGAGCAAGAGCAATGCATTCTGTTTGCAGGAGGTGGGTGGAGCACAACTGGCTGATTAATTTTACACAACCCTGTCGCAACAGCCCTCTAGTGGTTTAGTGATGTTTCTTAGATTGCCATTTGAACAGAAGTCCTAGCTCTAGCAAGTGTCATGGGATATTTGAAAATCTGGCTCTTTTTCTCATAGATCTTTGAACCTAAAATACTAGTGCAAAGACTAGATGGGCACAGTAAAATTGTAAAAGGAATAAATTACAATGATTAGGTTTTAGCATTTGGTTTTAATCATCTAAGCATCATAGGTATTACAGGCATGAGCAGCACATTCTTCTACATGGTGGACTGTCGCGTCCCACTCAGAAAGGAGGGGGAGTAAGTGACTCAGATTCATAAATCCTCGGGAGCGTGGACTAAAGTGAAACAAATCTCAAGGTCCGCATACAAACATTTATTAGATTAGTAACCAGGTCTTAACTAGGTCTGCGATAATTAGTTAGGTATATAACAAATTATGGCAAGTGGTAAGGTAATTAGCAACAGGCATACAATGAACTATGGCAAGCAGTACTTAATAACAGGTATACAATGAATTATAGCAAGTGGTACGGTATGCCTTGCATTACTTCTTTGAAAGGAAAGAGAAAGAAAGAAGAAAGGAAAAAATAAGGAAAGAAGCAAAGGGGTAGAGAAGGAGAGATCAAAGGTAAGATCAAGAGGGAGAGAGATAAAGATTCCTGGTTCTAGCATTACTTTGGTCAGTGTGGGTCACAGAAGCGCTCTTCAGGGTCTCTTCAGGGAAAAATCTTCCCAGGTCGTAAATCTTCTTCTCTCTCTTCTTCCCTTTGGGGAAAGTCTTCCCTCTTTTATGTTCATTCACTCCCAGGGGCAGTTTCGTCTCAAGTTTCTCCCCTCCACCAGATGACATGCAGTATGACTTTTGGAGTGAGGAGACGAGAGCTATAGTCAAATAAATTCACTACGATCTCGATAATCTTTGTTAGTATATGCTGGGGTGTGAACTTTAATATGCTTTTCACGGATAAAGAGGCAAAGGTCAACACTGGGCATAGTGTCTTCTTCGAAAAATCAGCTTGGCCTTCACAGGAGAGAAAACAGGGCTGTTCTGTTTCTTTAAAAATTATCATCCTGGTGCAGTCTTTCTCTTTCCCATAAACAACACCAGAGATAACTGGGTGTTAGCCTTATCAGTTCCTTAAGCAGAAGGCCTGGTACTGCAAATATCTGAGACATTAAAAGTCTCTTCAGACTGCTTTGTTTAGGAGAAATTATCGGTGATCCCTTACACCACTCTGTGGCTCAAACACTCAAAGTTCTTCTTCGACCGTAGTGATCTGAACATAGAGGCAGGTACAGAGGAAAGAGAAGACAGAAAGTGAGAGATCATAAATCTAACTGCTACAAGGCCTAGCATAAGAAACAAAAATCCACACAATATCATAAGGGCAATATTTACAAGCCATCTTCCCCACCCCGTGAGTCTGAGAGTCTTCAGTATTGAAGCCCTGGATCATGAATTGCAAAGTCCATCAAACCAATCTGCCGGCTGCATTCCCAGGAAAGGTTCTCTGGTCTGCGCTGCTACTTCTTTCTTCTTTGCACGTGCTTCTTCTGTAGTGGTGGAAGCATGGCAGATGGTAATGCAGCATTCTCCTTCTTTCAAACTTAACATTCTGCATACCCCATGTCCTTTTAAGAGTATCATACCTAAGACATATTTAACTGGAATACAATTTACTGGAAGTATTGATTAAGGACTGAAAACAAGTTTGGTTCCATAAATTTTCCAAAATAGAATTGCTCAGAAGTTGATTCAGAGCTCTTGGGTGTTAAATCCATGTCCTCTTATCTTCCCTTGGTTGGGCCTCCTTCTGTTCAAGAAAAGCAGGACTCAATTATTCCCCATGTGGGGTTTCCCTCTGTTTGGACAAGACTGCTCAATTCACTTTTCAATATCTTCATAAGATTTAGACTAATCATTGCAAGTTTGGACCCTTCTGATGTGTAATCGGGGAGGGTGATACATATCCTCTGATCCATATGGTTCCAAATATGCCTAAACCTTTTTATCAACTCCCATGCTATGTTGGGCTGCTTACTAAAACAAGATTATACATACACTAAGAATACAAATTTGTCCAACACCATTTTTCCCTAGTAAAGTACAAAACACGCATAACAGAATTAGACAAGCAATGCAAGGAATAACACCCTCAAGGAACGAAAAGTCCCAGGACAGTTGTTTATAACCTGCAAAATATATATAAAGCAGAAAATAATTAAAAAGATGGGACAATCTTTCAGACTGAAAGAAAGATACTAGATAATTCAGCATAAGCAGTTCAAAAGACCAGGAAAAAAATCACATTTTAGTGCTTGGAAGTAAGGAGGGCTGATGGTCTGAGTTTTCCACTGCCTGTTACAGACTAGATGCATTATAAGACTCTTCATTTGGAAATTCATAATGTCCCATCATTCTCCAGGTAGATATGATGCTGCGCCAAAAGATTCATAGCTCTGGTCTCCCTGCCATGTCTGCCATTGTTATCTACAACGACACTGTGCTCTGGACCGGCAACTTCGGAAAGAAGAATGGTTCGGACCCCTCCTCGGTAGTGCCCAATGAATACACTATTTACAGGTGAGACAGGTGTGTCACAGGCATGAGAGCTAGAAAAAGAGCAGATACACATACGGAGATCTGATACCTGGTGTCGTGTTAAGAGGACTGTATTTTCGATATTAGTCAGTCAGAGTCCCAGGACTTGCACTGATCTACTATCAGAGTTCCACCAAAGGACTTTCACTGAATCAGATTCACAAATATTCAAAATTAGTTATTTTATTGAGAGCGACAGTCGCAGATTTGAGATTGCCGTTGATAAATTCACTAGCTACAATAGCGCTAATTAATTAAGGTTAATATTGCTAGCAAAAATAACAATAGTACAATAAACCAGGGTAACACTCACCAGAGGGTGAAAGGTGCAGCGCTTACCCAGAAAGGCGTTCCTGTCTGGGGTGGAGGAAGAGAACACAGTTGACTGGTCCATCAAGTATCAAGTTTCTTCTCTCCCAATTTAACAGTCATTCCATGCTTTTATCCCCAAAATTACGAGGTTTCTCTCCCCTAGGTGACGTGTAGTATGATTTGGGTGGTGAGACGAGTGCTATGGTCATATATGTTCAGCATGATCTCTAAAATCTTCATTAGCATATACAGGGGTGTCAACTTTAATATGCATTTCACAGGTAATGAGGCAAAGGTCAATTACCGGCATGGTAGCCTCTCAAGGAAACAAAGAGCCACTTAAAGTCTCTGTTATCTTGATTTTACTGTCTCTACTGATAAAAAGTCCTGGCTCCCCAAGGCTACCCCGTTGTTTATGTATCCTGTGATACCCAGGCAAGCCCTGGATTGCACAAGAGATAGCAAAGCCAGTCTTAATTGCTCTTTGAGCACAGAGACATCACCTCATTATCCAAATTCCACACCTGGGAATAGAGCCATTGTCACAAACACCATCTTCTACTGGCTCAGGTCCACTGCAGAAACCTCTTCTGGGTTACACCGAGACTTTGTGAAACAGTGCTTCAGCTAGTCCCTAAATTATCATATGCTTGTGGCTTACTGAGTTGTTTACTTCACATTTTTTTAAAATTTATTTTTAATTTGATCTGACAATATTTTAAATTGCAATAGCAGTGACCATCCTGAAGAACCTAAAAACATACTAATCCTCACATGGGAATGTCTCCATGCTTTGAGGAGGCCTAAGGCAAAAATCTGAAGACTGAGGGTTAGCACAGACTTTGTGAGAAATTAAAAGACAGTGCCATAGGATAATATCTACTGAACACATAGACCTGCGTGCTTATTCGTTCTCCTAGTGAAGTCAAAGACATAATGGCCATTATTTTTTAGATAAAGATAAAATCACGCTCTTTGCATGTGGTAAAAAATCAAAAACAAATGCAAAGAAAGTGTTTACTTCCTTTAAAGATCTATTTTCAGTGATTTATAAATGTGCTATATATGAAACATATGGGCTGCACTCTGACTATCAAATGTTATCCTCAGAATAAACAATTTTGGAAAGTTTCAGCACCTGTGATTACCTGGTTTTTTTTTTCCTCTATGCATCATAAAATCCCTGCATAGATGACCTCATACTATTTCTTCCAGAATCATAAAATTATAGTATGGCTTTGTGTTGGAAGGGACCTTAAATGTCAGCTAGTTCCAAACCCCCTACCACTGACAAGGAAAGGGGAACCTGCCCTGGGTGGGCTTGAACCACCAGCCCTTTAGGTTAAGAGCCGAATGTGCTGACCAATTGTGCTACAGAGGCTCCATCCCTAAAAATTTTTCGCCAGTTTCCATCACTTATGGTCAGAACTATGACGCTATCTGATCATCTCTGAACCTCTGACTTTCGCTTCTGGTTAATGAAAATATTCATGCAACAGTCCAAGAATTTCACCTCTCGCAACACAATACAAATGCCCTTGGGTGTCCCTCTTAATGATGTTCCCATTTCTGAAAACCAAGAAAACAGAACTAGAGTCTTATTCCAGAAGACCTTTTGTAATTTTGACTCTATTCTGAAGCCTATGAAACATTAACACTGATCATGAAATGTAAAACTTTATGGCATTTTAACTTTAAAATTCCAATAAACTACTTGCAACTTATTATGGTATTTACTACTAATAATTTATAAAATATGTCATTTTATGAATCCTAAGTGAACAGAAAAAGTTCTGTAGCCCATCGCACTATTCAGGAAATACTACTGAAGGTTATGTTGCAGTCCATAAAAGCCACTGTTAATCATATTAATTCTTACCTGAATTTTAGCCATTCCCTTCTGAATTAGTAAAAGTGTTCCATGTAAACTACAGGCAGTGGGTCAGCTGGGTGATCTCATGTACTGACCATCTTTCATTTCGATTCAAAGGTTTCTTAATACTTAATTTCTACGAATGTTTGTTCCTTAACAGAATTGCCAGTGTCTCCAAGATCTTTCCCACCATTATGTTATACAAGATGTGGGAAGAAGGAAAAGTAACATCTCTTGATGACCCATTGGAACGTTACGCTCAGAACTTTGTTATTAAGAACCCTCTGGGAAGACTCAAGGAATCAGAACAGAGATACACAGCAGATGGGCTCATTTTTTTGGAAAAAGGCTCAATGCCACTTAAGCCATCACCTGTTACCTTGCGCAGAATGGCCAGCCAGCTCTCAGGTGAGACAGCTCTGCTACCTGCTTGGTTTCTGCTCACGACGATGCCATTTGAAAGAGACCACACAGAGAATAAACCATATACCATCGATAAAAAAGGTTGCTGTTGAAGATGTTTTCTAGTGTGATCCTTGCACCTTCGCACTTCCAGAGGTCAGGCACTTGGAAGCAAGCTGTCAGCAGCTTCATGAAACGCTAAAAGGAGACTCTTGTCCAGGCCACCTGCTAGGAAGCAGGCCAAGCTGCACTGTGGGCAAAGTGAAATACATATTTGCCTTGCATGGGAGTTGTTTTTCCCATGCAAGTTGAATATGTATTTCTTTTAACACAGTATTATGACCTGGAATCAGGCTCCAATTGCATAACAGTTTTTTGTACTCCAGTACAAAGTGTTCTCATTTTTCTGAGATGTAGAGTTGATGGTCGAAGTGGCACCAAACCTCTTTGCTTTTAACAGATAGACCTTGATCGCTGAGCTAAATGTAGCTCAGTGTAGTTCCTGATCTGGGATTCCTGAGCTATTTATAGCTTTGTACTTGCTGTTGTAAGACTATTAATTTGTTGCTACCTTCATAATTGTGTAACCCTTACATTAAGGTAGAAGGAGCTCACAGGACTCAGGACAACCTTAAACTTTTTCAGAAATAAATCTGCTAATACTTGACTCAGAGATTCCAGAATTTAATGGCCAAAGAGACTGTGCCAAATATCTCATGTAGCACTTTGATTAAACCCTGTAGCACCTGCATTATTCCGGATTGGAATAAATGCCCTAAAATTAGGATCTAAGATCAAAATAGCATATAGGCAAATTGAAGTACCTCAGGATAGAAAACAGCATCACCTGAAGCAAGCCTATATCAAAATAAGGGTTTCACAAAAAGGAATTCTGTAACTGAAATCTGGAAATAAAGAGACAAACAAAGTGGTCAGTGGCAGCAGAAGGCAGAAAGAAAGATGTGTGCGTACTCCTGCCCATCCACTGTCCCTGCAGACAAGGTCTTGCTCTAGCCAGCCTGATGATGTCCTCAGGACCACCAACCCTGCCTGGTCTGCTCTGACTCTCAGGAGCACCTGAAGCTGGTCTGGCTGCTCCTTGCAGGAGCAGTGTGTGCTGGGGCTGCCAGCTCCCAGCCCTGCTGCAGTTCCCTGTCACCTAATGAGGTGTGAGGTATACCCTAGAAATGCTTGTAGGAAACATCAAAAGTGTACCTGGTTATAACATAATTGCTTGTAATGTGCAACTGTTCCATTGCTTCCATCACTGTGATAGACTTCTGTCCCTGCTTAGCTCCTTTTATGTTCCTATGTCTTTTTTTTAAGAATGTGTCCCAAATTTCCAGACCACACCAGCAGGACGCACCAGCCAGCTTGCACCCTGACAATTTAGTAGAAGGAGAAGCACAGTTTCAAAATCCCATCTGAAAATCAGATTAATGTTGAGGTCACATGTTACATTTCCAGTCTGTCAAAAACCAAAATGGAATAGATTCTGCTTAGCATCAGGATCAAAGCCACTGCATGACATATTGTATTTTTCATCTAAATTCTTCCAGTGGAAACTGATCTATAATATATCCTCATTATCTGGGCTTTTCTACAT
Source organism: Rhinoptilus africanus (assembly GCA_013400135.1). Taxonomy (NCBI): domain Eukaryota; kingdom Metazoa; phylum Chordata; class Aves; order Charadriiformes; family Glareolidae; genus Rhinoptilus; species Rhinoptilus africanus. The sequence continues at coordinate 119,840 of VXBO01014504.1, forward strand.
TGCGTATTACAAAAGCAACTCCAAAGATTTTTCTCCTCAACAATTGATGGGTACGTTGCTAGATGGAAGCTCTAGCTTGTTAAGACCATGATTTTCAAATTGTATGAGTGACAGTATGAGATGCTATTTTAAATTATTAACAGCATACTTGCTATATCAATTAGCAGCCTGTGAAAATCAGTGACTGGATTTTCTGTTATGCTCACACATTCTCTGGTTTATCATTTCTAATCAACCTCAAGACAGACATTGCACTGCTCTCATGGCACTGGTTGAACTCTCCCATGGCACAACATTTTCTTTGCTGCCATTGGGGCAAGTAGGAAATGAAGGAGCCCATTGTCTACTGGAAGATGCTCAGTGCATCTCTTATCTGGTCATTCAGCTGCACAAATAACCACAGACGAGAAGCAGAAAAAGTGTTCTCATTTCAGTTCAAATCTCAAGGTTAAGAATAGGGCTTCATTCAGCTTTGCCATGATTAAACCCATGCTTGCTGAGCAGACGATTGCAAGTAATTTTTCTGTCATGCACCCTTCCTGATTTCCTCCTAACCTCTAAATCAAAGTCAGCTTAAAACTGCAATGAAGATTTCATTCCAGTTGTAATCCAGGTTCTGGAGTTGGCAAGCCATAGATCCAGTGCAAAGGAGTTGTGGCATCTTAAAAATGTTCTGGCCAAAAGTTTTTAGGGAATCCATGTTCAGTGTTGTGGAATCAAAAGCAAAAAAACCTTCAATTTTTCTACATTCAGAAACCCTGAATAACTAGGCCAAACTTGGAATGGTTCGGAGAAGTTCAAGCCCTCTGTAGTAAGATGTAAAGAACAAAACCCTGTTTAAGGGGGCTATTACACACCTTTGTAATCAAGGGAATACATGGAAATACAGATAGGGATTTCCCCGTCACTCAATATGCCCTTCTCTTCCAAAATCCATTTGGGGATACATGGTATTTTTAATAATTTATCAAGGTATTTTTACTGAAATGTAACAACCCAGGGCTGTGCTGGGGTAAGACTTACATTACAAAGATTCAGTGGTTCATGACTTGAATATTGTGTCCTGCAATCCAGTATGAACACGTCCCTACAGCACATTTACTATGTGTATAAAGTATATTTTTTGTTTCCATCTTGACATTGACTCTTGCCTTTTGCTCACTATTCACCAAACTCAAAATTTCCTGGACCACGATTTGTCTCAAATTGTCAACGTCTCTTTTCCATGGCACAGGTCTGCCCAGGCGGCTGCGATCTACCAGCCTGCTGTGGAAGGGCAATATGCAAGATGCTCTAGCTCTCCTGAAAGATGACGTCTTGGTCGCTGATCCTGGGACCAGGTCAGATATATTCACTTATGAGGTTTTACACTGCGTTTGTGCTCTCCACTGATATTAGCCCCATCTGCAGTCTCCATGCCTAATGGATAAAAGACAGCCATTCCTAAAGGGAGCTTCAGCCATCTAGGCTGGAATCTTAGCCATCTTAGGCTGGAAAGAGCAACTGTTGAAGGTGCCAGGGTTGTTTAAAATGCATATAGACACTGGGTGAGAAGCCTAGATGAGGAAAATTAAACCGCTATAGCTAGGTCAAATGAGCCTTAAATTGGGAAAGACGCAGATTTCCAAGTGTGGAAAGTCATGTTAATTTAGTTGGTTTAAATCATCATAGATTTCACTTAAAATCATGCTATTTCTGTAGTGATTTCATGTCTAAATTATCTATAAGATCTATTAATGCTTGTTACAATTTATATAACCTGTTGAAAGTCTATTACCCGAGTAGTTGCAAACACTCAAAAATATGAACAGTGGACAGCAGGTGAGGGAAGGGATTCAGACTAACTGGGAAAAACTTTCCAAGTCTGTAAAATTTTTAGGGAATACAATTAAATTCTGAAATAATTTGCCAAGGTTGCTGAGGATTCACCATGACTTGAAGTCTGCAAGCTTAGAAAACTCTTAGAAAACTCAATGGCTCGATCTTGGCAACCTCGTAATAGGCCTGTCTGATGTCATGTAGGAGGTGACAATAGATATCCCTTAAAGGATTTTAAGACTTTAATACCATCATCTTCTTTTATGCTCACCATTAAGGTACATAAGGACATCCACTCATAGTGTCTCAAACCCTTATTACTGGACTTGTTGATAGATTTAACTGTCTCCCTGTTCCTGGATATACTTCACAGCTAACAGATGATTCTTTGTAAAGGAAGTTCCCATTTATTGATGCAGAAATTTCAACATATTTTTCTGGGTATATTGAAATTCAGCTGCATTTCAGATATAAAATTTTAGATCCAGAATGTATTTATGCTTGGGGTGGAAATACATATGTTCATCATGATTTTATTCAGTTAGATGGGGTGACAATTGCTGAAGTGTCACCAAATTTATGATCTAAATAGGCCTCAGTGAGATGTGTGGTTTCACATAATTAAAAAACCGCAACAACCAAGATTGAAAACATCATGAATTTTGAAAATGTGTTTGAAAAAAAGATGCCTATTCATGTCTTCATGTGATTAAACTTCATTCAAGTATAAAGACTTATATAACCTTATAGATATTAAAGACTGAAGCACTCAGGTGTCTTTAATGACTAAACATTCCTGGACACTGCTTTGTAAACTTTTAAGTGCTTTTTAAGGTGCTTTTACCATCTTAAGGTAGCTTAGGTGCTGAAGTGATTTTACCACGTTAAAACTCCAAAAAGGCTTATTTGGGATTTTGAGACCTTTAAGGTAAGCACCTGTAACTCTCAACTCCGTTTTTAAAAAGAACAATTGGTGAAGAATTATAAACAACAAGCCAGGAGATGCAAATATGTAGATTTTTGCACAAAGGTGGGTGGTTTTTTTTTATTTTTCTATCTCCAGCCCTCTTTCTGGACCTAGTGGTTAAATAGCTCTGCTGATGTTCCCATAAGAAATTTCTCTTTCTTTATGTAACAAAGCAACAACATTCGGTTTTTGTCTGTCCCTCCTTCATCTCTCCTCTCTCTTCAGCATGCCATATGATAAAATGGGAATTTTTCCCCAGAGACCCAGCCATCTTTTTTTTCATAGTCATACTCAGACTGCATCACTGAGGTAAGGCTGATCCCAGAATATTGTTCTTCCTTTTCAGATGCCACTACAGCAATTTGGCCTTCTCACTGATGGCACACGTGCTAGCTGACCATGCAGCTGAGGGGCAATACCAGCGCTGGATCTCGGAGAACATCCTGGACCGCCTGGGCATGGAGGACACTGGCTTCGACATCACACCACCAATCCGCTCCCAGATGGCCGTGGGTTTCTATGGCAGCCGTCAGCCGGCCCCTCTCTATGACCTTGGCTGGTACAGGCCTTCTGGCCAGATGTACTCCACAGCTGCTGACCTGGCCAAGCTGGCAATGGTCTTCTTAGGCACCTACCACCGTCGTCTCCTAGAACCTGACACAGTGAAGACAATGCTGACGCCACTGTTTAAATGCTCCACTGAATACTTTGCTAACAAGACCGGGACACCCTGGGAGATTAATGAGCAATTGGGATATGATGTCATTAGGAAGGACGGAGACCTCGATGGTTATTCAGCTACCTTCTCTCTTATCCCCAAGCTCCGCCTAAGCTTCATTGTGCTGATGGCAGGGCCGAGGCCTCAGGGTGGAGATATTGTGACTCAGACATATGAGTATCTTATTCCTGCCATGGAGACAGCCTTCAGAGAGGCAGAGAAAAGCTTGATTCCTCCTCCAAGTCCAGGCCCTTATGTTGGCTACTATACCTATTCTAACCTGACTTTCTATGAGATCAAAGTTGGACCTGGTGGGGTGCTGGTCATGCAGCAGTTTGGGCCTCATGTGGAAGAGATGATTCCTGAAAAGTACCGGACAATCAAGCTCCACCACCTGGAAGATCGTGTTTTCCAGGTTGTTTTTGACAAGGAGTTCCCATGTGTTCTGCACCTGGGCTCTGCCTCCATCTCACTGGAGACCCAGAATGGGCAGCTCTTCAACTTTTATCCATTTGATCGCAAGGGTTTGTCTCCTGGCTTTGATGCACCAGGGCTGAACACATACAATGTGGTGCGTGTACTTCGTAAACCCGTATTCTATAGCTAAATGTCCCCTCTACTTTTATGACTGCTTCTGGGAGGTGGCTCCAAATCTGTGTCATAACAGATTCTCCTGTCTGTGTGGCTTTATGGATGCCATTTAAAGGGGAAAGAAGGTGACAAATGGCTCTTTTGACCAACAAGTATCATGTCCTACTTCTAAAATTACTTTAATGGCTTGCAATCCTTGGCAGGGCACAACAGAACAGCTAACATCTGGAGATGCCTGCAGAAAAGAGAGATGGGAATGTGCTGGATGGATGGTGTTTGAATGCCATAAAAAAACTTGACCATTTAAGTCTCCACACTTACATTGTCTGTTTGATGACCACTGTGGTGATTGACTGGTATCATCAAAGGGCTGAGAACATCCTGTGTCTCAGAACATATCTCCTTTTCACTCCAAGGGTTTTCCAGGGCCCTTCAGGAGCCCATCTACCACGAACAATATTCTTCATCTGGGTTTGCTAAAAGCATTATGTGCTAGAAAATGGCACCAGCGTGGTACCAGGCCCTGCTTGTGATACCTGGGAAGTGAGAGTCCATTTCCTTCCTGGGTTACAAGAAGTAAGCTGTGAAAAGAGCAGACAGCAATGTGGTTATGTCCTGGCTCCATGGATTTCTGCTAAAGTGGTGGTCACACAAAGGGTATGGTAGCACTTAAGCATAGAAGCTGAAGCTTACTCCTGTGAACAGGGCCATATGAACATATACTAGTATATGCCAGATGCACTCAGGTTTGTGACTATCTCAATTTATTGACAAGTGTGTGACTGTGGTGTTTAGGTACAGGAATGCATGGCAATCTTTATGTGTGTTTTGGGCAGGCTGTTGTATGGACTGTGTTTATGCAGGCATGAGGGAGGATGCTAAGGGAAAGCGCCTTAGCCTGGGGACCACTACTTTCAGAACAGGTGGACCTGCAAGCAATCTGCAAAGCCGCAGGTGCATTTTCTTGTCCCTTCTTGTGCGCACTCAATGCCAGGGCAGGCAGGACAGATGATATGTCATTAATAGCCATATCACTGTGATGGGAACAGTGTCAAGCACCAGTGCAAGATAGCAAGTACCATCAACTGAGGAGTCTTGGCTCCTGAAATGCCCCTTCAAGTTTAGGAAAGTACTGTGATTGCAGCCTTAACTGGAGCCTGAAATAAATGTAAGCAGGTGGTCAGGGCCAGATAGCTCTTACCTTAAAAGGAATAGCCTGGCTGCAGAGTATGGAAGTGCAAAAGGGTAGGCATACGAGCACGATCAATGACCCTTCAAAGTGCATGTTCTCTCATACAATAACTGGTATGAGGTTGGATCCTCTTGCGGTAGGTGTCCTCTGTCCACACAGTCTTGAAAGTGGACATGTCTCAGAGAACATGAGAAAATAAATCTCTCTGCCTCCCTTCTCTCTTGTTCCCTCTCTCTGTTTTCACTCTGTGTGCAGTTCTTCACCTTCAGTTTTGAGAAGAGAAACCATCACTGAAGGCCTAGAAATCTGTCATTCACAAACTCGGTTCCCTGCCTTTTTTCAGACAATTTCAGTTCCCTGGTAAACATATGAAATAACCTAATCTTGCCTTACAGGCAGTCATAGTTGCTGCTATATTGGTTTTCTCTGGACTTTGTAGGTGATTACATTTCATACTTTGTACAACCCCATATGTTTAAGTATTTAATCTGAGGTGTTAGCACCAGCAATAAACTGTATGTAAATTCTTGCTGCTGTCATGTGTGATCGTTCCCAGAGGTGTGTGTGCAGGCAGATAATGTTGCACTATAGTTGATTTCCTGCAGAAGTGCCTACACTCTGTCATGGCATGCCTGACACAAGAGCGCTCTCAGGGCTTTGAGTTCACAAGATGTAATGTCTTATTGCAAGATATTTGAGCAGTCTAACCCTGGGCTTTTTGAATGAGGGCTAAGTGCCAGTTTGGGGCTGTTCATCTTGCTTTGGACAACAGAAGTGTTTGCTTATGAGCTTGTAAAGCTTGTCTCACCAAACCTTGGGTCACACTGGGAAGGTAAACAAGAGCTTCCTACACTGCCCCTTCCTGTGGGTAGGAGAGTACCTGGTACGGAGAGGAGGAAGGAGACCTTGGGATGCCTGTACAGAGGATTTGGGAGAGGCTGTGTGTAGCATGCGGAATAAGATGGAGTGTTGGAGGACCCCTGGCAGCCAAGGAGAGCATGCAGAGTCACAATGCTAAGTCAATGCTACAAACAGAAATGCCCAATTTCTTTCTGACACTTCATACTTAACAGTATGCTAAGAAAAGCAGAACCAGCTTCTATGACCCAGTGTGACCTGACTCATGATAGCAGGTGCTTTATACCAGTTTTAACAGTTCTTCAGAAACTTTCCATTTTAATACGCAATCTCAGTTACCATTCTGAGTAATTTTTTAAGATTTTGTGTATGCTTGTTGCTGAATTAAAAAATATACCAGAGTTATTTCATCTATGTCAGAGACTGGCTCCAACAATAGGTACAGCAAATATGTAAAAGTCTGTCTAGCTGCTCACTTTTCACCGAGGTCTGTGTTTTAAAAAATGATCAGATGTGTCTGCAGCAGCCTATATAAACACTGTTTTTAAAAACTTTTTTATAATTACTCATAAGGGAATCAAACAAATAGAATATGCTTCATTAACATCAAAAAGAGACAAGACCAAAACTTACTTATTGGTTCAGGAGACCAAATTCTGGTCTAAGGAGCACTGATGAAACCATATAATATTGTAATAGTGTCCCTGAAAACTGTATTTAGTCTACAAGTTAAAAGGCTCTGGGCCACTAAGAATAAGATTAATCTGGCAAAATATAAACAGCTGCAGCTGAGCTGGCTCTGTTAAGCTCCTTTCTACTCAGTGAGCTTTAATTACTCTAGTCAGTAGAGTGGATTCATTTCATCTTAAAACATATATTTAGAATATGTTGATGAGTCACGCTCTTATGAATCCTCAACGTCCAGTTGCTTGAGATGGACCCAATCCTTGCTATCACAAGCAATTCTTCAGTTAGAAGTGAAACACTCTGATAAGATTATAACAATATTACCTGCCTGCCAGGTAAGGACAAGTTGTGAACTTGTTACATCAACAATTGCCCTGAAGAGCTGAAGTTAACTGATATTAGCAGGCCCAAAGCAGAACATTGGTGATATTTGTTGTGGTCCCATGCTAATATAACGTTAGTTAAGACATCTTCTTCCCTTTTAGAAGAACTCTGCTTTCAGGAATAGTGAGGATGATATCAATATTCAAGTTTCAAGCTACATTTTGAAAACAGCAACTTATCCCTCCATACTTCATTTCTTCATACTTATACTTCTGAACCAGAGTAGTGTGGCCCAAGTTGTTTGCTGGACACTATCTTCCCAGAGATTTTTTTGTTTCAGTGATGGGAATAAGATGATGTGCCTATCTGCCTGCAACCACACCAGAGCAGGACTCGGAAAAAAAGGACAAAGTCAGGCTAGCCAGGACTGGGCCTTGGTGTCAGAGTCTGAAAGTTTATTAAACACTATGTGTTAAGCCCCTGTGATAAGAAGCACAAGCTTTTTACTTTTCAGTTCCACAGGAGCTTGTAGGAGTTGTTTAAAAAGAAATGTCAGCATCCACCCTTTAAGAGTGAGAAAAGATTAAGAGAGAAGCTGAGTCAAAAACAGTCCCTTTCTCCTTTTCACCCATAAAGTGAATACCAACAAATGTTTAAGTACTTCACAGTTAGCAGGGAAGCTTCAATATATGTTGCTATTAGGTGCAATTCTCACTCTAGATAAGCCTTTGTATACTTCAAAATGCAAAGGCTAGAAGGCTATTTGCAAGTTTAATCCTTTCTTGTCCATTCACTTCTGCCTTTATGAAGAGTCTGACATATCATGACTTGATTTATAGAACTGCAGATCAGCAGTTGTGAAGAAGATATAGATGCCAAAAAATGTTGAACGCTGTCTCCAGAGGAGTGAGACAATCTCCATTTACATTTAATAGGCATTTGTGCAGCCCAGCTGAGCATGAGCTGTTGGCTTAATGTGACAACGGCTCTCTGTAGGGCTCATCCTTGCAGACATAGCATAGTATATCACCAGCAAAGACAACTCTTGTTTTAGTTCACCAGGTAAAATCCTGTGTTTGCATGGAAGAGTTATTAGTTTCAGACCTGTCTTACTTTTGGGCTCCTGATATTGTGACGGTGGAGGACACACTCTGTGAGCGGTTTCCAACATCAGTTAGAGACATAGTTAGTATCTGAAATCCAGTGTCATAAGGTGAACACTGTGTTCAAGTGAAAAGTATCTTGTATTCACGTCCTGGCCTTGCAGTGAATCCCAGGAGAGGGGGAGACTGCACATCCAGCTCAGCAGCAGACCAGATCTTGGGAATAGCTATTGAAATGAGAAGAGAAGAGGCTGTGGATGATAGGATTGATGTCAGAACTCAAGATGAAGATCCTTAGCAGGATGTGGACGCTCTGAACCTATGGACCTGTGGACCAGGTCTTCCCAGTGAACACACCTCCACAGCAGGCTCTCTGCCTGGAACACAAACCATCATGTCATGAACACCGCTACCATGACATATGCAGACAAGAAGAATCAGGAAATGAAAGTGAAACAAAGCATTAAACAAAAATACAGTCCAGAAGCAGAGAGGACTGACTGAGAAACACTATTAACAGTGTTCCTAAGGACTGCTAGGGACCCTAGGCAAAAATGCTGCATGCTGTTATGTGAGGGATTGGTCCAGTGGGACATGCTGAAGTGCAGCTCAAACCATCTGATGCTATTTAATCAGGCATTTGGCTTGTTTTTTGTGGAATTTAATGACTGAAAAGTATAACAAATTGACTACAAAAGACTATCACCCACCGGGGACTAGAAAGACTGGAGGGGGAGGGAGCAAGAAAAAGGAGCTCCGTGTTCCCTAGAAAGAAAGATCAACTAGCCTGATACTAACATCAGGTCTCAATATAGGGATAAATAAAAAAAGGTCTCAGTGTCTTCACACTAGAAGTAAAAGGGAAAAATTAGTCAGGAGACCAAGAAAGGCTCTGCTTTTTGCTTCTAGTGGCACTTTTCTATCTGTCACCACAGTCTGAACAAGGTGGTATGGCAAGAGCTAATCCCTAGTCCTTTGAAAGTAGTGAAGAGCTCAGAAGGATTCGTGCTCAGTAGGATTTGTCTTGGTTTGGGTGTCTTCACGGAACTAAGGGAAAGTGTTTTGGTTCACTATGAACCTGAAAGTCAATGCTTCTAGGTAATATGAACCACGCATTTTCATATTATGTTTGTAGAATCATTTTTGTTGGAAGAGACCTTTAAAATCATCAGATCCAACTGCTAACCCAGCACTGCCAAGTTACCACTAAACCATGTCCCTCAGCACCACATCTACATCCTCTCCAGGGATGGCGACTCAACCACTTCCCTGGGCAGCCTGTTCCAATGCTTGACAATTTTTTCAGTGAAGAAATTTTTCCATATATCCAATCCAAACCTCCCCTGGTGCCATTCCCTTTACAGGCTATAACATGACTTTTCATAAATTGGGGCATTGTTATTCATAACTTTCATAGTAGGCAGGATTCCCAAGTATATATTCTCAGAATATCACACAAGTGATATTTAGTGACACATGGGGGGCAGTGAGAGACCTTTTTTTGGTATCTGAAGCATGCAATTTGCTTTCTCCTAGTAATCACTGCCAGACAGAGGAATGGCTTACAGCTCCCAAACTGTGTGTCTGGCCAAGCACAGTACCTGTTTAAGTAGTTATAATGATCCCCAATGTTTCAAAAGTGAAAACTAGCATAAGTAGCAATTTTGAGGACAAAAAATGGGTAAATGCCCTTGATTAAAATCTCAGAATTTGGATATTGTTATTAAAGACCAGCTACCAGCTTGTCCGATTATCAGGTGGTCTTTAGATGCCAGAAATTATTAGACCAGCCTCAGGATGCAAAGCGTATGTGGAGTACTGCAGAATGCAGAGAAAATGCTTGTAGAGGCACAAAACCATTGGGCAGATAGTTGTGCTGCAGAAAGGACTGCAGGCATGTGGCTTCTCATTGAGTTATCCAGTGACTTGGGGATGAAACAGCTGTACTGAGACTGATTAGATATGGTTATAGAAGGGGCTATAATAAAAGCTGATCACATCAGGCCCTAGTAGTTCCATAGATCTTCTTCTCTCCTTATTAAAATGCAAACAAGACAGAAAAAAAACCCCAGAAAATATTTTGCAATACTGAGTTAAAATTCAGATTAAGAAAGGGCATGATAACAGTGAGATACGAAAATATTTCAAAGAGCTATTTACATTTGCCCTTTAAATATCTTACTTAAAGCTGCTGTCACTGTGAAATGCAAAATCTCAACTTACCCAAGAGATCATGCAGGTTCATGTATTTTCTCTTGACTGCTTACACAACATTTTGTTGATCTCTTTTGCCTTCTGCTGTTCCTCTGTGTGTCTCCATTGAGCTTGATATCTTCATATCTTCCTCTGCTTCCGTCTAGCTTCTTCAAAGACAGCTGCCCCTTGGTGAGATGGCAGTCAATTACCAGGCAGGGCACTGTGATTATGATCATGGGGACAAAGAAGTCAGTGGCAGTGCTCTGAATAAGCAGTCTATAGATGTATGTAGTTTTCAGAACAATGCGTATGACAGATTCCTCTTTCTTCCCTAGAGAAGGAAGACACAGATAATGATGGGAATGGCACAGATTAGATGTAATATTCAAAGTGCTCCAACGTGCCAGCTGGCATGATCATAATATATTTGGTCTATCCCCAACACTGGATTGGGTTGGCAATGGCTTTGTCCCGAAAATCACCAAGAACAAAGATTCCCTATTGGTCTAGTACCTGAACCCAAATTGCACCATCTTTTTCAGATGAAACTTCTCCTGATGCCCAACTTGAACTTCCCTTTACAATGTGGCTGTTGCTTCTTACATACTTCTACCAAAAAGGAATTGAATCTATCCTCTTTGTAAACACCTTTAAAACCTTAGAAGGTTTGTTTGCTGCTTTTAGATACCACCACCCCTTCCTCTCAGCTGGACAAAACAGACCTCATAGGTCAAGTGTCACTGACCCTCATCTTGATCACCCGCAGCTAGACCCTTTCCAGTCTCTCTCTATCCTTTTTGAAATGGGGTCCTTGCATCTTGATGTTGAAAAGTGTAGTTCCAGTGGAATAGCCTGGGGTATCAGCAGCTCAGAGAGGATAACTGGGCCAGTCTTATAATAAGTGTGTGGAAAGGTGCCTCCATCTTAAAACTATGTAACCAACTCTAATTGGCAAAACTGAATCCATGGAGGAAAGGAGAAGAGTTACTGAGTGAAGCATCTCTTCTCAGATAGTTTTATTATCTGACACTTCTTAGGAGGAAGGGATTCATGACTACCACAGTTTCGCCTAAAAAGAGAAAAAAAAAAATCAGTCATCAGAAAAGTGCGTGTTATGTTTTGTTTGGGGATTAGACTAAGAAAAAACAAAGAATCTGAGCCAAAAAGGGCTGGAGGTACTGCCATATTCACAGCAGCAAAGCTGAAATGCTGTGTCATGCCCTGAAGCCAATGCCTAAATTATGCATCCTCCAATTGAAACCAGGAGATGTTCTAAAACTCTCATTCTCAGCCTGGACAAGTCCATATCACCATCTCTCTGTAACTTTGTTTCTGCACTGAGGTGGCAATGTCACAATTTTCCTTTGAAAGAAGGTGTCTTTTTCTCATTACAGCAATGAGTCCAAGAAACCTGAATGCAAATATCTCAGATCGGTTCCCTGTTCACAGAGAGTGATATTTTTGCCTTTCCTGGTCAATGCTGGACCCCTGGTAGCCAGGCAAATACATTGCTACCAGCCGGAAGCTGAAGAATCATCAGTACAGAAAGACACTAGAAAGTCCCCAGATCAGGTGGTTCACACCATTTTTCACACAGTGACCACCTGACACGTCCCGTCTGGGAATAAACAGCTTACTCAACTTTCCAGCTATTTGTTGGCTCATTGCCCTCAACTTCCTGTCAGATATCTTCGTCCTTTTCAGACTCAATGTAGCTGCGTTAGCTTCTCTTCACAACTGCCACCTCTCCACATAGAGATGACTTTTCTCCCATTCTCTATTACAGCTATGTCACATTTATCCCAAGCGCTCATTTCTCAAGGTTGTGTGTCTTCTGACTACTCCAGTACACAGAGTAGTCACCTTCTGCCCCCTTCTTCTCAGAGCCTAAAATGGACCATATCCCTCAGGTTCACATTATCCACACATTGTCCTGGAAAGAACTTTTTTCTCAATTTGCTGTACTGTGGCACACTCAATCCATCCTCCCATGGCTAATAAGCAGACATAATTTTAATGGTAAAGGTAGAATTATTGCACAAACAGCACTGGCATTGTCAGGCTGAAATACAATAATACTACAGTGTCAGCATTAGCCACATTGAAAATTTACTAAATAAATAAAAAAATAAGGATCTTTCATGCCCAAATATGCTCAAGGACATCTCAGAATAGAAGAAAAATATAAAAAAATCAATTTCCTAACTGGACAGGAGGATTCCATGCCCTTTGGCAGATGTATCAACAGGAATTGCAAGAATGCACCAATAGTTCAAGTATATGGTGCAGTCAGCAGCCAACACTGAAATGGTGTGCTTAACCTGTAATTTAGAGTCTAATTATTTACCGTGGACACCTGGGAAACTCACAGACCTGCGTCCTGACAGTCTGCAAGCTCCTGTTTTCTCATCCCACTGGAAACCCACTACATACCCAAAGTCACCTGTCTTCAGAGCATTTGGCCACTGAAAGCTCTGGCCATTCATCCCAAATGAAAACACAAAGATCAATACAAGAGAGAGAAAGACATATCAGGACAGTCCTCTTGCCTGTTGCTTCTGCCAAATCACTTTTACTAGGCTCTTGAAAGGAAACTGTACAGAGCTTGTAAGTTTGGACTGACCTGTGCCATGCAGCCTCTCACAGACATACCACACGTCTTCCCTTTTCCTTCAAATCTCAGCTTGGCAGTCCTTCTTGGAGTGGTTTGCCTCTCCCAATTTCTGCATTTCTACCTCATGCACATGCTGTCCTCTTTATCATGGGTTCTGCACAGCACAGTGCCACAGCAGGAAAGTAGAAGGGAAATAAGGAGGGGAATGGCTCCATCCTGCCTACTTGTGGTCTGGTAATAATTGCTCTCAGGCAGATGCCAGGCCTCCCCTGATAGCCGTTCCTTTTTCAGAACTCAATTATCAGACTCATGGTTTGATGCCAACCTGGAAGCTGCTCTGTCTGCTTTCATTTAGCTCACAATTTATTCCTCTAGGGAGTGATATTTCTGCTAGAGATGGGCAAGCACATTTTGTTTAATTTCAGTTCCACCTGAGCACCGCAGATTACATGGCCTGATGCAATAGCACCCTGCTAACAAAAGGTTATGGAAAAACATGGGAAGAGAGAAGTCAGCAGGAGGATAAAATGAGCACAAGAGGGAGCTGAATGTAAAGAGATTCTGAGGTGCTACCTGGAATAAACATGTCCAGTCACAATTTCCAATCACATTTAGCTAATTATTGAATATACTGATGGAGATGTAACAAAAGCAGTTGCTTAAACAGAAAATATGAAACATAGGAGTGATGGGCTCCCAATTTGAAACACATTGCACTCTGCATTCACCCAAACTGTAGATAAAACAATCTCTTGCTGACAATAGTAGGCCAATTCCGTAATAAAAAATGCTAAGCTGTCATACCTCCTCCTGTAATAGCTAGTAAACTCTTCACTCTGATAGCGTGCAATGCAGATTCTCCTAGGCCAGCATGCTTGACTCAGTTGTTTTGAGTTCAGTCACATCATCCCTGGAAGTCTGTTGACATTATGCTTATTGTAAGAGTTAAACTCCCTCAGGGGTGTTGCTCTGGTTTCCCCACCTGCCATTGGACCTCCGTGCTCCTTCCTTGCCAGTGTGCAGAAAAGTCTTTTATCACAATCTTTTGTGTATGTGATCCTTGGTGCATGCCAGGAAAGCTGGGACAAACTGGGATGAGAACTGGCACAGTTTCTCTGGATCATCCTAAAGATCAATTGGGGTTACTGACTCGAGGCATGGAGCACATTATAGGACATGGGGGAAGAGCATTTGAGGATTGCACAAGACTTACTATGGCATATTTAGGAGAGGTAGGGAAAAAGAAGAATCAAGAGGATTTGGAGAGTAAAAAACATGGGAAAATAAAGAAATAAGGGAATAAGAGGAGCCTTCATCTTCCCTTTCTCTTGTCCAACCTGGAAGATGTCAGTCTGCAGTTCGGCCTCATCCCAGTGTCATCTGATGCCACAGAAAGTCCTGTATCTATCCTGACTGCTTTCCTGATTGATCTGCATGAATCAGCAGGGGACAGACTTCATTGGGGTAATAGTCATTTTTTGCCATCCCAATGCATCCAAAAATGGGAGATGCCCACAAAGAAGTGTGTGCACAATCTCCTGGATGTCTCCCAGGATGGCTGGCTTCCTAGAATTTTACCGTCAGCATCGGTTGATCTATAAACGGAGGGTGATTTAATTCTTCCAGGAGGCAGTGATTTCAGCAACAGGATTCTTGTCCTCCACTTTCCCTTGTATGTGCTTGAAGGGAGGAAGCACAGGTAACATCCTATTGTCCTGACACCCTCACTGCTGAGACAGAGAGCGAGGTCCTTGCAAGATGTTTGAGGGATGTCCCAAGAGTGATCCTCTGCAGTGGAAGCTGTTGTGCTGCTGGCAGCGATCGGGAGCTTATGTGCAATGTGAGTTCAAGGCGAAGCAGAGCATGAGCATGTTTACAAAGTGCACATGACACTGGTGAACATAAAATAACACCTGTGGGGGAGATTCATGGGCTTCTAGGTTTGCCAGGGCACCACAGTATGCTCCTGTTGATGTGCAGCTGGGATTTAATCTGTCGCTCCAATAGCCTGGAACACAAGCAGTATGGAAGTAAGCCAGTGCACACTACATGTCCTGGAAAACACCCAGTGCTCCCTGGTGCAGAAAACAAATGCTCAAGACAGTCATGGGTACAATCACCAATTACCCCATGCACAAGGGCAAGAGACATCAGACAACTGCTTTTATATAACTAGTCGCTGTGTGCTGATCTCTTGGTTTTACACTACGTACTATCTGCAAGGATGCCCTCTGGAACCCACTCAGAACAGTCAAAGCAATGCTTAAAATGAACATACTTGCAGCAACAAAAGGATGGCAGTGAAAACAGACTTCAGAGAAGCGGAGTCTGACACTGTGAGCATACAGGGCTGCCTGTGAGGACCGTAAAGATCTTGAAGACCCTTGTGAGGGGTGTGTGCAAAGTGCTTGCGGCCATGACAGTTCTCTTTTTTGACATTGCTAGTGCCCTGTTGAGGGGCCTTTTGTTAAAAAATAAAAAAGTGACTACATTTGGAGCAAGCTTGCAGAGAATACTTCTTTTAGATGCTGTTGCCTATGTTGCTCCATCAGTGCATTCAAAAACTTTTTGGTGATCTCTGGAAGTCAATAGCAATCTTTTAAGTGCCTCGATCATATAACACATCTTCACTCAGTTGCACAGACTCTGTCTGCCCAACAAGAAGTTGAAGACTAATCTCTTCTCTGCATCTTTTCCGCTTCCATCCTGTCCTCAGAAACTCTTCAGGACTACATCCCCTCTCTAGGATGTTCTTTACAAGGTAAGAAGCCACAGAAATTCCTGGCCTACTGGGGTAATATTAACCGCTTGCTAGAAGGACTTCTCTGCCCAGCTTTGGTGTAGACATTGAGACCATCTAGAGAGACAAACCATTGCTTTTGTCATACAGCATTTGAAGACTCTGGGATGTGAAGTTGTGCCAGCCCCAGCAGAGAACGGCAGGGTGATCTTACACCATCTAAAATTGCAGGGTTAATATGTAGGGAGGGTTCATGTGTATGTTGAAGACCTGCTTTTCTGCCATCCACAGCTGCCTGTAGCTTAGAAACATAGAATCATAGAATCATTCAGGTTGGAAAAGACCCTTGGGATCACCCAGTCCAACCATCAACCCCACTTCTCCCTTAGGGAGAAGCTTCCTATTTCAGTTACTATGAGGAAACCCTCTTAACTTCATAATACTCTGGTTTTAGTGATTATTTTGTAATCTTTGCATAACAGCACTGAAGTGTTACATCAACATATCTGTTTGGACTAGTAGATAGATTTTTACAAAGATCTTTTCCCAACAAATAATGTAACTCAGGATCCCGGGAGACTACTAAGCAAATTCAAATCTAGTCCACAATAAACAATTCAGCTTTAAAAAATACACATTGCAATAAATGAACCAGAATAGGCCCCATTCCAATCAACAACTGAAGGTTAGTGGAAGCAGTATGACGTTTGTAAAGCATCAAAATGTACAGAAGTGCTGCATAAAATTGTCCAGCCAGCTTAACAGGAGCACTGCTGTTTTGCCTTGATTGAACAATATCAGATACTTTCTGGAAGGGACTATACACCTCTGATAGAGAAAGAGCAGAGAAATAGCAAATCCATGCCTATAAGTAAGGGCCTAAGCATAAGTTATGCCCAGTGCAGAGAACTGGGCTCTTGAGTGAGAAGAGACCAAGGCCACAAGGTAGGCCATGTATTCAGCTTCCAATGAAGACAGCCAACCGCATCCTGAGCTGAATCAAAAGAAACGTGACCAGCAGGTCAAGGGAGGTGATTCTAACCTTCTATTCTGCTCTGGTGAGAACCCTACTGGAGTCCTGTGTCCAGCTCTGGAGCCCTTAGCAAGAGAAGGACATGGACCTGTTGGATTGGGTCCAGCAGAGGACCACAAAGATGATCTGAGGGCTGGAGCCCCTCTGCTGTGAGGACAGGCTGAGAGAGTTGGGATTGTTCATCCTGGAGAAGAGAAGGCTCCAGAGAGACGGCCTTCCAGTACCTGAAGGGGGCCTACAGGAAAGCTGGGGAGGGACTTTTTATCAGCAAGTGGAACAACAGGATGACCATGAGCCAGCAATGTGCCCTTGTGGCCAAGAAGGCCAACGGCATCCTGGGGTGCATCAAGAAGAGTGTGGCCAGCAGGTCGAGGGAGGTCATCCTCCCCCTCTACTCTGCCTTGGTGAGGCCCCNGGACTAGATGATCTACTAAGGTCCCTTCCAACCCTAGGATTCTGTGATTCTATGATTCTAATAGGACAAGAGGTAACAGCTTTTAACTGAAAGAGGAGAGATTTAGATTAGAAATTTGGAAGAAATTCTTTACTATGGGGGTGGTGAGGCACTGGAACATGCTGCCCAGGGAAGTTGTGGATTTGCCATCCATGAAGGTGTTCAAAACCAGGCTGGATGGAGCTTTGAGCAGCGTGGTCTAGTGGAAGATGTCCCTGCCCAGGGCAGGGGGGCTGAAACTTTAATATCTTTTAAGGTCCCCTTGACCTCTAACCATTCTATTATTCTATGACAGTGTCAAATGCCTATTCACCAACATTGTAACGCTGTTGTAGAAGGCCACCAAATTTGTCAGGCATGATTTGCCCTTAGTGAACCCATGCTGGCTGTCGCTGATCACCTCCTTATTTTCCATGTGCCTTAGCATAGGATCCATGAGGATCATTCCATGATCTTGCCATGCACAGAGATGAGACTGACCAGCCTGTAGTTCCCCAGGTCTTTCTTTTTTCCCTTGGGAAAGGATCATTAAAAACAGGACCCCTTTAAAAAAGAGGTGATCATGCTTGGATCACAGGAATTATAAGGAGAGGTGGTGGGATCTGAGCTAGGTAAATTAGATCAAGGATTGATTTAGTAGGCTGAAAGACTGATTTACTAGTAGATACGGCTACTTGGAGGACAATTAGGAATAAGACAGAGGAAAACTAAGTGGTACCAGACAGTGCTACAAAGTGTACCTTGGGAAAAACTCTCTCCCCAAGTGTTTCTGCAGCCCTTGGCCAAGTCACCAAAAAGGTGAAGTATTTCCACCCTTTGAGGTCTTATAGCCAAGATTTTGATTGACAAAGCCTCAGCCACCCGAGTCTAGTGTAGGGGATACTCCTTTACTAGTGCGAGGTTCATAATCCACAGAAATTTCTGTCCGATCTGCAGCCAGGATGAGTCAGACCAATACTTAGAATTGAAATAAACAGTAGGAGCACTTAGAAAACACTGGGACTTGAACTTTCATGACAAGCATAGATGTGGTATAGATAGATAAGGACTGAGATCTTTTGCTCAGCTCTTCCACTAATCTGTTTTTTTGCTTTGGAGATTTATTCACTCAACATAAGTATTTATTTCTGTGAATGGAGAGTCCTGGAGTACATATGATGAACACTACTCATCTCACACCAGTATGAAAAATTACTGGCTAATACCCACTTAGGTACACAGAATTTTGACAAGACTCAGGACATGATCTCACAAACCTTCCTGGAAACTCCTGGTTCAGCTCCTTTACTTAAAAAAATTGCTAGACACATCTGGGGTGAGTGGTTGGATGCCTTTCACGTTATTCTTGGATGAAGAGCTATCTCCATATTTCAGACAGTGTTGAAAAAGGTCTCACTATACTCATGTCTCTACACTGGGAACCAAGGTTATCAGCGCAGGCTGGAACACAAAGCTGGAGCAGAAGGAAGAGCTTTCTCCTGATACTGCCAGGAAAACAGTTTCTTCCTTAATAGATGGGTTTATGCTTTGTCAGGTACCTGCTTCCCCATCCTTTTCTCTTCATAATTCATGTGATGCTGTGAAATGCCAGTCAGGCATTAACTGGAATGGAACCGCACTGGGCTCATGGCAGAATAGTCAGGTTTATTATGTGAATTTTATATGAACGAGTTTAATAATAAACAATTAATTTTGATTGTATCTGAGGCAATTTTACTAGCTCTTGACTATTTTATTTTCCATTATTCATTGTGCATGTAGGGTAAATTTTGACACTTCTGGCAAAGGCAGGCATTCCCCTAAAATTTTTTTAATTAAAAAATGAGCAGGCAAAATATAGGATTCTTGAGTAATAGAGCAGATTTGTTACCACTCCCTGTACCTGAATACTGGCTAAATAATTTCTACAGTTCACATTTTTGTCAAAGTGGCTGTGCAGTCACCATAAATACAGCATAAATCATCCCACTTTAGGACATCTTGCTTTTGGAACTGCACCTATGATCATAGTAGACACAACATCTTCATCTGTCAGTTATCTTTCATAATTTTTTTTTTTTTTACAGTTTTTACTCATGTCTTTCTAGAGATTTATAACTCAGCTTAACACCTAGGAAGATATTCACACACAAGACAATTTGCTTTTTTTTTTTTACCTGGCAAACCTTAACAATCTCACTTTTTCCATCAGTTCTAGAGTTATTGCACATTGGAACCATATAACTCAGCACAAGTGCCTCATACCATGAGGCAGATGTGTGTCACAGTTTGGTCTGGGTTGGCCAATGACAAGACAACAGATGCTGTCTCGCACCTCTCGCTCTGAGGAGAGGAAGAAGAGAAATAAAGAGATTTATGAGTTTAGAAAAAACTAAACTACTTTAATGAAATATTAATACTAAAATGAAAAAGGAAATAGATACAATATATACAAATATACACAAAACCATATCAAGGTCCCATGGAGATGTCACTGGCACGCACTGGGGGAGTTCTGGGCTGGACACAGCGACAAACGGGAGCTGGAACATACTGACCAGATCAAAGGCAGACCAGCTGATGGGGTCCTCCTCAGGCAGTAACCACTGAAGAAGCAGTTCACTGGAGAAGAGCCAACCTGCCTCCTCTGATCCCTCAGCTTTTACACTGAGCAGGGCAGCTGGGACAGAATTCCCCATTCATCAGTTTGGCCTGTCCGCTCCTACCCTCAGTGGGACACCTCCACGGGGTAAACTACCGAGCCAGCTGCCCCTGGCTGCCACAGCAGCAACGGTAAGGAAGAGCTTCTCCCTGAACAGAAAGTTGGATCTGCTTCACCCCAAACCAGGACAATGTGACATTGCACTGGGCACAGATATCGCCAGAGAGACCATTTAGGTCTCTTTATATTTTCATGGCAAGCATAAATCTGGGGAGTTAGGGAGGCTGTCAACAGTGGGCTTCCCCACCCCAGGCATATAGCTGCTCATAGTATTTCAGAGTCCGGTCCTGTGCGAGAGAAGCGAGGAAAAGAGAGGAATAGCAGTGTGTGCTCCCTGTGGAACCCCGAACAACTTAGAGGAGGTAATTTTGTTGTAAAAATTCCTTTGGTTTTATGTCTGGCAAGGCTCAGTTTTTGTGTTTTGCACATGCAAAAAAATAGGCACTCATGTACCGTCTGTGCTGATTTTTTAGCAGTATTAGAAAAGAGTAGATACTGAGGTAATGAAGCCATACCTGCTAAAATGGGAAGAGATTTAAAACACATTGCTTGAAGATGTACTTTTCTGGTTTTGTTTAGGCTGTATTTTGTTAATGCTTACTTTATTTGAACAACTGATGATCATTGATCATTTCCTGATGAATCAATGGGCCTTATTTTTCATTTGCAAGCTGAGAACAAACCAAATTTCTTCCTACACTGTAAGATACTGTAGTAAATGTATTTTAAAATATATTTTGTATGCAGATGTAAATGAGTGTAAAAACCTGTAAATCCATGTAAATAGATGTATATATAGTATCTTGAAGACAAAGAAATTGCATATTAAGGTGTTTGTTTGGGGTTTTTTTAGGAGTATGATACGAGCATCTGTTTGCTGTTGCTTACATCGCTCACTACAAAGACAGTACAACAGCACATTATGAATTCCCAGAACTCACTAAAGGCACTACTGCTTAGGCTGCAGGTAGACAGGAAAAGCAGTGTTTTCTCCAGGCTTAATCCCTCCTGCCTTTCTGCACAAAGGGCATAAGGAAGTGAAACGTAGTCCTGCCAATGGCACACTGCACTACAGACGCTGTGGGCTATGGGTCCTCTGCAGTGTCCCACACTCCTGTATCCTGTATGCATCCCATCATGCATTTTAGGTGAGCAGCAAGTTGTTCTGCTGTGGTCTTTCCTTGTCTGGTCTCCTGGCCAGGGAACCAGCAGTACACAGTATTCTCCCTACCTGTGCTAGACACCAAAACAACATAGAAAGCACTGTTTAGTGGGTTTAAGAGCTTTTCACCCCAACAGGAAAGGGAAAATTTATGTAGACGAAGAGGCGAGGCTCTTACGACTTAAAAGAAGTTAGAGCATTTAGGTTCCCATTCATGCTCATCTTTCCTTGTTCCTTG
This sequence comes from Rhinoptilus africanus, assembly GCA_013400135.1. NCBI lineage: Eukaryota > Metazoa > Chordata > Aves > Charadriiformes > Glareolidae > Rhinoptilus > Rhinoptilus africanus. Next base: position 141,236 of record VXBO01014504.1, read on the forward strand.
TGGAAAGAGGGAGAAATCCCTGTGTGACCAACATCTTCAGAGGTCCCCATGTCAGCAGCACTTCACCTCTGTCAAGGAGACTCAACTAGCATGAGAAACCTAAGGGGAAAGGTAAGGTTTGGAAATCTTTTCCAGAACATGAGCCTGTGTCAAAGAAAATCCCATCTCCATAAACTCCAGCTGTAAACCTCAAGGTCAGAGGAGGAGGAAAAGGGTGTAAAACATGCACTGTTAACTGTTAGTCTGGCTGTAGGCCATGAAGAAAGGCTCCTTTGAGATGAAGCAAAGGTGTGTGTCTCAAGTGATCAATGAAGAACTGTTGGTGTCAGACACAAGGAGGCTGGAGATTTGCAGAGAGATTTCCCTGTTCCTTGGCAACTTGAGTAGACAGTAAAACGGATCCCAACCATTCAGGCTTGGAAGACTTTGTATGATATACATTTTGCAAGGAAAGTCTGGTAAGTATTCCTGTCAACTTTGGGGGCTGTATGTGGCCTGCTTTGGTTTTGAGGAGACCTGTGCTTTAACTGCTTTGCATACCAGTGGCTAAAACATATACATGGGCATGCCTCCCCTTGCCTACTGTAACTTGGTTTTGTACCCTAAATTGCCTTAACATTTTATTCACCAGCTTTTCAACACATTTCTCATTTCCCCCTGCCTGAAAAATGGAGTTAGTCATGTTTCTTTTCTGTCAGGCAGAGATTGGTGAGGTTTGTCACAGGAATTTTTGAGGTTATGTTCACTAAAGTTTTGAGAATACTTGGCAGAGAAGATTTGGAGATATCAGAGGTGTTGATATACCTGATGCATTATTCAATATATCCAGTGACCCACCCTGGCCCAGCTGTACTCTGAACTGATTGTTCTGAGTATATGAAAGCCCTTTGGTCTACGAGTGACATTAATTGTCCCAAGGAAGGATCACTTTTCTGATATTCTGTGGCATATTATGGTAGATAGTCATGAACCTGCATGATACCTTTCCCTGTCGTTCCTCCTGGCCTCAAAATTTGGATTAATATTTCACCTGAATGGTGTGCTCCACTGCTCTGGGAAGATGTACCTTGTGTAACACCACAAAGGATTAAATTTAAATTCCAGCCCAATCTTCACTGAGCAAGAGATTTACAGAACCTGGACCTGGACCAGATCATGGTGACTGTGACTTGTAGATCTATTTTTTAGGAAAAAATATAAAAAAAATTTTCAAAGTCCCAAACTACTGAAAGAGTGTTCTTCCACTTTAGAGGGTCACACAGAATGGGAGTTATGGGGAGCATTTTGTACAATGTCAAGGAATTTCAGCTCACAGGACTAGGATTTATGGGAGAGGATAATATTACGAGCTTTCTGAGGATTATATTTACATCAAACTATTTGTGGGTCCAGATTTCTCCAGGAATTATCAGAGTGGCAGCAGCTTCCAAGCTGGGTGACAGAAGGTCATGCAAATCACTATAAGGAGAGCTGGATTTGTAGCACTGTCCCGGTTAATCCCTGCAGCACTGGAGGTCTGGGATTTTGCACAGACAACACCAGTAAAAGCTGCTGACTTGAAAGCACTGTGTTCCATCTGTGAGAGGTGGCACGTACTAAAGATGGCTCCATGGGGTATAGCAGAGGTCACTGAAATAGGAATACACAAAGCTTGCTTCTGTCATTACAGGTTTGTGGGAAATATCATCTGCTGCTGTGTCAGCATTCCTGGTCATTTTGTGGGCACCATCAAAAAGTGGTCCCCAGAGTACGAGCTGCTTTTCTCTGCTATGAATGGGGGTCTGAAGATTCATCCTGATTCTTGGTTTTGTTCTAAGCTATTTGGGTACACTCCCCAAGTATTCATAGAGTCAAGGTCCGTGAAGTCTGTCAGGTTTTTATAGATGTGAATCTGAATTCAGCCACAAGATTCGATCCAATTCTTGCTTGTTCTTGAAAACAAACACAAAAGTAGGGTCTTCTAAGAATGCTCCTGTTTCCCAAACTGTTCCCTATCACTGAATAAGACAGAAAAGGTTATACACTACTCAATCCTTTCTACACTGCAGATGTATGCAATTGCTTTGTAGCGCACATGTGTGTTCAATCTCAGCCAATTTACTTCTCTTATACAGATATTTTCTGCAGTGAAAAATAAGACCAAGGGATTCCTTTCTCATTGAATATTTCAATAAGGTAAAATATAAACTAGGAATATTACCCGTTGCCTCTGGTTGTTTCTAAGAGCACCAGACTCCATCCTCCTGTCTTTGCTTTTAGTCCAGGCCAAATGCGGCAGAGGATCTCGTATCCATACTGTCATACTCGGGGCCTGCAGGGATGAACGCAGTTTGTGCGTGTTGTAGGGACACCCAGTCCTGCCAGACCTGTCCCATGCTTTGACAATAAGGATGTATGCAGCAAACATTCTGCTCCAAACTCCCTTATTTCATGCCACACCCTATGCCTAGAAGGAGCTTTGAGAGAGAGGGGATTATTTACCCTAAAAGGTTCAGGAGGAGTCTCATCAATGTACATAACAATCTGATGAGAGGGAGTTCAGAAGATAAAGGTAGACTTTTCAGTGGTACCAGGACAGGAAAACAGGCAATGGGCACAAGCCTAAATGTAGAAAGTTCCATTTAAACATGAAGTATTTCTTATTGTGAAGTTGGTCAAACACTGGCACAAGTTACCCTGAAAATATAGTGACCTCAAAAAACACAATCACAGGATCCCAACAGGACTGATGAGACAGAATCACTGGAGTCTCCTCCTCACAGTAAGACTATGCCCAATGCTAGACCAGGATAGTCATGCCTTTACATAGTCAAATCTTGAAGCTCACTAAGGACAGAGCTCACTAAGGACAGCTTAACTCTCTGGTGACCTGTACCAAGGCTACACTATCCTCTCGAGGAAACACTTTTGCCCCAGTGTCCATCCTGACCATTTTAAAACACACCTTGTGGGTGTTTCTTTTGCGTTGTCTGGCACCGCTGAAAACTATTTGTCTCTGTCCCCCTGTGTAATTGCCTTCAGGCTGTAGCTACAGTTTGATCCCCCTCTTTTTCACCTGGATAACACAGCTCATCCCACCTCACCTCTCCTCATAGGCCCTGTGTCTCAGGCCTGACCATCTTGGTGACCCTTCTCCATGCCCATCATGAACTGGAGGGCCCATCTCTTCATGTTGGTAAGAGCAGTGTCTGGCAGGGCAGCCTGGGCAATGGGCAGCCCAGACAAGATCATTTCCGCTCTAATTCAGATAATTGTCTCTATCTTAGATCGTTGTCTCCTGGTCCATCTGGCAATGCTGAGAAATAATGGCAAAGCCTATGCAAGTCCAAATTCATGTTTCACAAGCACCAACACACATTAAGAGGTCTCACAAGGAGAGCTTTGGGGAAATGCCATCTAAGAGCACTCTTATAAAAGCAGTCTTCAGTGTGCATCCTCTCAAAGTGTGGCTGGGTTGCCAATGTGCACACAGATGGTCTTGTGATGAAGTTCAGCATCTGTGATGCCCTGGAAGAGCACCAGTTTTGTTCACAAGAAGGGTAGCTGGAATTTCTTAGCAACAGAAGTGTGTGAATGGCTAAAGCCAACTTGGAGGTGTCAATCCTGCCATATGAGGCTGAGCCAGAACACATCACCTGCCCAATACATGAAGAGACAGAGGTGTTTCAAAATGAGATCCTGAACTGTTATTGTTGAGAATGGGAAATATCAAGGAGAGATGTTAAATCTCACCAATCTCTGGCATCCGGATGCCTAATCCTACACTCAGAAGTAGCCACCTGCAATTGCAGTAGGGTCTGCAATTTATAGCAGCCAACCCTCTGGCTTGGAAGAAGGTGTTCACCTCAGCCTGAGCAGGCCAGGAAAAAGCCTTACCTCAGACATTGGTCCACGAGGTTTTGGTCCCTTCTTCTTCTCCACCAGCTCCCAGGAATGATTCCTTACACCAGTAGGTGGTCTTAACATCTGGAAATGCCCTGCACAGAGTTAGTACATCACCACCAGCTCTGTGGACTGAGGCTGTCCTATGCAACCAGGGAGATCTGGCTTGCTTGGGTACATGCATTCAGTAAGTACTCCCTGGACAGGAGCCCAGCTTGGCCTGCCCATTCACCTGTCACTGAACTGTCTTCCTTTCTCTCCCCGGCCAAGGAAATGCTATGTCCTCCGCAGTCCTTGGTTATGCCTTAGGTTCTTTTCACATCTCACATTGGATTTGTAATCTATAATAATGCTCAGATTTTTGCAAAACTACTCCATGGCCAGTAGTTCCCATGTGGTTACATGGAGCCAAATACTCTGGCTGAAGTTACATGGCATGTACTTGCCCATGTTTAACAGTATTCATTAAAGAATAAAAGACTGCACCTCCAGGCTGCCAGGAAAGACCACTTGTACTCTGAAGTGTCTCCATGTACAAGTCATCCTTCACAGTTTGGTTTCATGTGAAAATATAAGCAAAATCTGTTCAATACATGTGAGTTTGTTTTTACACATAGCATGAGTTGGCAGCAGAGCCACAAAAATAGCTCTCAGCACTTTTGGAAAGATTTAGGGCAAGCTGAAGTGCTTTAACATCTTTTCTTCCCTACCTATGGGTGGATTATTTTGATATGTAGCATTCACTTGGAATTTATCACACATGCAACAACAATATCCCTGTGATGGTTTTTAACCATCTCCAATAGGTCTGTTCTTTCAGTCTGAACTCTGCATTAATACAGTTTTAACACAATCTTTTGTTGGAAAAGTCCATCTATAACCAGGGTATCAACTGACAAGCATTGCAGGCTGCTATATAAAATGCCTGCAGCCAGAATGCCCAAGAGGAGAGTAAGAGTCTACTCATTCTTTGCTGGTTTCTCAGTGAACAGATTTCAGATTTTAATTATTTAAAAGTCCCCCCTCAAAAAGGCTCAGGGCCCTGCACGAAGCACTGTGGAAGAGGGTGCTTGAAGCATGAAGTCCATGATGGTTGCTTTTCCTTTTCCATCTCCACCTCATGTCTCCTTTCTTCACAAAAAAATGCATTTTCCACCACCTCCTTCTACTCTGTCACTGGTTTAATAGCTCCACTGTTTAAACAATGCCACCACAGAGATTTCGATAATAATGCTGTCATCTAGAATGATTTTCTGCAAGCCTCACCACAGATCTGAGCAGACTCCCTGGGATACTCTTCCCAATTTCTCTCTGATTTTCTGCTTTAACTGAAATAAAAAGAATGAAAACAGTTAAATTTCCTATATTTCTTGCCTCTTTTTTTGGCCTTTTTTTTTTTTACATAAGGTCTTCTTTCAGGAGGTCATCTCAGGGACCTGTTGGGAAAATGTAATGATATTCATTATCTCAGCAGATAGAAGCACAGGTGAAATTTCAGTTTGCAAGTTCAGTAGAAAAACAAAACCACAACCTTGATGATTTAGAGCAGGTGTGTTTCTGTGTAGGTACTGGGCTGTCAGGCTGTATAATCTTGCCAAGAGGAAAACATGGAAGGTCTTCCAAAAGTTACAGTCAGCAGTGAGCATTGGCGAGCTATTTCAGAATCAATCTCCATTAGGAGTAATAGAATTGGTACCGTTCATCACCTAGCTGGGAGGAGAGGGGGAGAAGAAAGAATTGAAATCCAGAATTCATCTTAATTTTTGTAGTGAAAATGCCATCTGTGCAAAAAGAGGCAAATTGTCCTGCTTGCTTTTCTGCATATTTCTTTTGCAGACTTGCTGTTCCTGTCGTGTAAAGTGATCCGCAGATGTTCACACTTGGGGTGAAGTATGAAGTATCAGGTTCTGTCTTCTGGAAGATGATTAGCCAGTTGGATCCAACAGCCCATTTACAATCACCTTTATAAAAATGTGAGGAATCATAGAACAATGCCTGACTCAGAATTTCTCAGCTCACTACCTATCACCAGCAGGAGAAGCCAAGTGGGTCTGGTCCATGCCACAGGCTATGCCAACGATCAAAGTTTTGTTATTTCTTGCTAGCATAAGACTTCCCAAAAGGGGATTTTCTGGTGTGGTAAAGGGAATCTGCTGCTGCAGCTCTGGGCTGTAGAAAAAGAATCAGATTTGTAGTTAGGGTCTCTGGTCAGCGCTGACCATGCTAGGCAGTGATGCATAGTCTCAGCATCTCATGGAATCACAGAATAATAGGGGTTGGAAAGGACCTCTGGAGATCACCTATTCCAATCACCTGCCAGAGCAAGTTCACCTACAGCAGGTTGCACAGGAATGCGCTCAGGTGGGTTTCGAATGTCTCCAGAGATGGAGACTCCACCACCTCCCTGGGCAGCCTGGGCCAGGGCTCTGCCACCCACACAGGAAACAAGTCCTCCTCATGTTTAGATGGAACGCCCTATGTTCAGCTTTGTTCCCGTTACCTCTTGTCCTGTCACTGGGCACCACTGAAAAAAGATTGGCTCCATCTTCCTGACACCCACCCTGTCAGTATTTATAAGCGTTGATAAGATCCCCCCTCAGTCTTCTTTTTCCAGACTGAAAAGACCCATGTCCCTCAGCCTTTGTCCATCAGAGAGATGTTCCATCCCCTCAGCATCTCGGTGGCCCTTTGCTGTCCCCTCTCCAGCAGTTCCCTGTCCTTCTTGACCCGGGGAGCCCAGCACTGGCCCCAGCACTCCAGATGTGCCCTCCCCAGGCCAGAGCAGAGGGGGAGGATGACCTCCCCCCACCCGCTGGCCACGCTCTGCTTGATGGCCCCCAGGATGCCATTGGCCTTCTTGGCCACCAGGGCCCATCGCTGGCTCATGGCCATCCTGTTGTCCCCCAGGACTCCCAGGTCTTTTTCCTCAGAGCTGCTCTCCAGCAGTCATCTGCTAACCCAGAGAGTCCGCCCAACTCTCCAGCCTGTCCAGGTCCCACTGTATGGCAGCACAGCCTTCTGGTGTGTCAGCCGCTCTTCCCAGTTTTGTATCATGAGCAAATTTGATGAGGACATACTCTGTATGCTCATCCTGGTCATTGATGAATATGTTAAACAAGCCTGGACCCAGTATTGACCCCTGGGGAACACCGCTAGTTACAGGCCTCCAACTGGACACTGCACCACTGATCACAGACCTTTGAGCTCTGCCATTCAGCATTCATTCTCAATCCACCTCACTGTCCCCTCACCTAACCCACGCTTCCTAAGCTTCCCTATGAGGATGCTGTGGGAGATAGTATCAAAAGCCTTGCTGAAGTCAAGGTAGACAGCATCCACTACCCTCCCCTCATCAGTCCATCCAATCATACCATTGTAGAAGTCTAACAAGATAGTCAGGCATGATTTCCCCTTGGTGAATCTGTGTTGACTACTTCTGATGGCTTTCGCCTCCTCCACATGCTTTGAGATGATGCCCAGAACGAGCTGTTCCATCATCTTTCCAGGGATGGAGGTGAGGCTGACTGGCCTGTAGTTTCCTGGGTCTTCCTTCTTGCCCTTTTTGAAGATGAGAGTGACATTGGCTTTCCTCCAGTCCTCAGGCACCTCGCCTGTTCTCCAGGACCTTTCAAAGATGATGCAAAGCGGCCCAGCAATGACTTCTGCCAGCTCTCTCAGCTCTCACGGATGCACCCCATCGGGACCCATGGACTTGCGGATATCCAGCTTCCTTAATTGATCTCTAACTTGATCCTCCTCCACCCAGGGGAAGTCTTCCTTTGTCCAGACTTTCCCTATTACTTTCTTCAAAGTCTGGGATTCCTGAGGGCTAGCCTGAGCAATAAAGGTCGAAGCAAAGAAAGCAGTCAGTAACTCCACCTTTTCTGCATCTTCTGTTACCATGGCTCCTCTCTCATTCAACAGCGGGCCCACATTTTCTCTAGTTTTCCTTTTGCCTCTGATATACTTGAAGAAACCCTTCTGTTGACCTTAACATCCCTTGCCAGGTTTGATTTGAAGGAGGCCTTGGCTTTCCTTGTTTCATCCCTGTATACTCTGACAGCATTCTTGTAATCTTCACAAGCAGTCAGTCCCTTCTTCCACGTACTGTAAACTTCCTTCTTCCGCTTGATCTTTTTCAGAAGCTCCCTGCTCAACCATGCAGGTCTCCTGCTTCCCTTGCCTGATTTTTCGCTCTTGGGGATGCACCGATCCT
>VXBO01014505.1:0-21892 GCA_013400135.1 Rhinoptilus africanus
ACCGGCAGCGGAAGGTCCTCATCCTCAGCCAGGACAGCTTCTACAAGGTGCTGACCGCCGAGCAGAAGGGCAAGGCGCTGAAGGGACAGTACAACTTCGACCACCCGGGTGAGCCCCCCCCATCCCCAGCCCGGCGGCGTTTTCCCCCCCTCAGCGCCGGTGGCGGGAGCCGGGGGGGAACCAGGAGCGTCGGAACCAGGCGGTGCTCGGGCTGAGGCCGGGCTGGGTGATCTTAGAGGTGTTTCCCAGCCAAAATCATTCAGCGCGTGTCTCTGGAGCGCGGCGGGCGGTAGCGGCGCCCTCCCCGGTCCGCGGGGCTGCCTCCGCCTCCCCCGCCGCCGAGAGGCTCTGGAGCGAGCCACGTCCATCCCCAAATCCTTCCCTGGTGCGTCTTCTCCGCACCAAGGGCTGCTCCCCTGGCTCGGGGGCTGCCGGGGGCCGGGGACCTGCCCCTGGCTGGAGTCCGGAGCCGGCGGTAGCTTCAAGCAGGGCGGAAAATGAAAAGCAGGAAAGATGTCTGAGGTTTTCTAAATTACTCTTAGCTAACAGGCCGAAAGGGCTGCACAGATGTGTACAATTACCAAGTGGTTTGGTAAAATTACACAGTTCCCAGCTTCGCATTTGGGTTCTTAATTTCGTTGTGTTGTAGTCGCTTATAAACAGCAAATTCTCTCTTCCTTATTTCTCTAACAAAGTGTAGCAATTATAGCTTGGGCAGGGAGGGTTGGATTGCTGCTGGTAGGAAGGAATAAAGTGTAAGTTCCCCTTTCCCTGGTGTAATACCAGGCAGAGAGATTTCCCTTCGGCTCTAGGAAATCTGAAGAGAACATTTGATACAGCAGCATCTGAACGTCTTCCTCTTGCAGACGCTTTTGACAACGATTTGATGCATACAACCCTGAAAAACATCGTCGAGGGGAAAACAGTTGAGGTACCAACCTACGACTTCGTGACCCATTCTAGGTAGGTTTCAGGTTTGTGGGAAGCCTTGCGGGGGGGGTGTGGGTGTCCCCAGCCCGGGGACGGATGGCGTGACTGATGTGAGACCCGTCTAATGGCGAGCTCTGGGTGTGTTTTCCTGGCAGGCTGGCAGAGACGACGGTGGTCTATCCTGCTGACGTTGTCCTCTTCGAGGGGATCCTGGTTTTCTACAATCAAGACATTCGGGACATGTTCCATCTCCGGCTCTTTGTCGACACGGATTCCGACGTCCGGCTGTCCCGCAGGGGTAATGCTCGGCTGTTGCGGACAGCCTCAGCCTTCTCGCGTTCCTCATCCATCCTCGGCCAGGTGGTAAAACTCAGGGGTTTTATCTTCTCATCCCAGTTCTGCGAGATATGAAACGCGGGAGGGACCTTGAGCAGATCCTCACCCAGTACACCACCTTCGTCAAGCCTGCCTTCGAGGAGTTCTGCTTACCGGTACGAAACGTTCCACTAATTCGGTTTGCGGGTTTTTGGGGGGAGAGAAGGAGCAGGGACACCTGGGGATTAGCCGCACTGGTGCTGCTTGGTATTTGTATTTCATGAGTCCCACACTCTCCCCTCTGCCTCAGCTGTTTAACCGTTACAAGCTGCTCGTTTAAGGAACTTAAATGGTTGGTTCCCTGCAAATCCCAAGAGGCTGCACACCTTTTCTCGCTGATGGCTGCTCTGGTTATTTTGCCAGGGGTCCCTTTGACTCAAACACTCCCCCTCTGCATTTATTCTCAAGTCTCGCAGGAAGAAGGAAGAGCTGGGTTTCCAGCAGACTCGCTCTCAAGAGGGTGAGAGCGGTGAAAACCCGGGGCAGGCCGTTACGGCGCCTGCCTGCTAGGCCGCATAATGCGGGGCCAATTTAGGTGCTCACATCATCAAATTAATTTGTAAAAAAACCCCAGCAACCCTTTGAGAACAAAATCCTGTATGTGGATTAAATAATGGAAAAGACTAACTCGGGCGCCTCTTGCTCTAGATCAAAGCGATTCTGGGATTGTAAAAGTACTCATTAGAAATGCTGAATTTTCCAACTTCTTTATAAGTAGGCGGGGGGAGGGGGGCAGGGAAGCAGGCGCCCTTACGATGGTAAAAATCAATGAAGTGTCATCAGAGGCGGGAAGGAATTTCACAGGCACATTGGGTGCCTTGGCTCTGGGCAGAGATTTAGCAACGGCTTGTGAAATGCTGATGAGAAGCAGCCCTTAGGGAACAGAGCTCAGCTGGGCAGCGGTGACCCGGCTGAAGGCCGCGTTCTCAGTTCTCGTCAGAAGCGTGAAAGCGAGGGGGGACAGGCCCAAGAACTGCTGCCAAGGGCAGGAACAACAACCCCTGAGCTTAAACCCAGGGCGCGTTGGCCAGTAGGACTGCTCACTTCATGTAGGTGTTACCCAGACCGAGAGCTTTAACCGACAGTCCCAGAGCACAGAACCCCCTCCATCGTTGCCCTCAGCTTTCTGCTGTTTGGTAAGCTTCTTCCTAGAATAAAGCTGGCTTTTCCCATTAATGGTCCCCGCAACCGTTTTGTGTTTTGCAGACAAAGAAGTATGCGGATGTGATCATCCCCCGAGGAGTTGACAACATGGGTAAAAGGGAGCTGGGTTTTCCGTCTGATTTCTCTGGGGACGGCACCTTTGGGGCTGGGGAGGGAGGAGGGAGCACACCACTGCCTTGTGTGCGTCTTCTGAGGAGAGGTGTTCTGCTGGGGGCTGCAGGGAGGGAGCTGCGCGGAGCCTGACCGGGATGAGCAGCTTCAGCCTGAGGAAGGCTGGGAAAAGTGACACGAGCTGCAGAGCAGGACGCCACGGTTAAAGCTGGTGTTTCTGCTGCGGTCTGACCTCACTGCAGAGGGCTGGCGTGGTTTCATTTACGGGCTTGTTGCTAAAACTTGAGTTGAACAGGGCTGGGTGCTCCACATTTTCTAGATAGCTCGGCCAAGAAAGCCTACGTGTCCTCTCTTTCCCATTCCTCTCTGCAGTTGCAATCAACCTCATAGTGCAGCACATTCAAGACATCCTAAACGGGGACATCTGCAAGTGGCAGCGAGGGGCGATGAACGGACACGGTCGGACCTACAAGCGCCCGTTCCCTGAGCAAACGGAGAGCAGCAGCGTGCTGGCAGCTGGCAAACGCTCCCACCTGGAGTCCAGCAGCCGCCCGCACTAACCCCTCGGCGTCTGAAGGATTTGCCTCTGGTCCAGCCCAACACTGAAGACCACTTTGGGAAAGAAGGACTTCAACAGAATGGTTGGTGAAGGGCCCTTTAAATCGTCCTAGCAGTGGAGGGGACACTGGTGTGAAACTCCTCACAGAGGGGAGAGGAAGGAGGTGGCCTGATGGCCCTCTCCCCTCCAGGACCCCTCCCTTTTCTCCCTGCCGTGTCTGGAGTTAGGCTGTTACTTGATTAACTGGTTAAAGGCAGTGCTACCTGCCATTTTTTTTAATTTCCAAAATAAGATCTAATGCTGAAATTAAGCGCTACCAGGTGATTAGCAAGATACCCCTCCATTTCCCTGATGATGGTCTTCCTTAGCAGGAAAATTACCTGCCTGTTTCTTCGAAAGAAAAGCTGGTCTCTTTATCCAAGACTAGCTCACACCCCGTTAATTTCAACAAGCAGGTGCCGTCCACCGCGTTGTTCTGTGAGTTCTGGCACAGCTCTCCTGCTGGGCACCCTCCTTTTTCGCACATGGGGATTGACCTGTAGAGGGATCCCTCCCCTGAGCTAGAGATGAAACAGAGATGGGACAAATGGGAACCTGCAGTTCATGGGGGGGGGACAGGCCCAAGAAGTTGTGTGATTCTGGTTCCTAATTTATTCCTTCCTAAGCTTCCCAACAGTTGCTACACTGTATGATTATTTTTTGTACCCAAATAGTCTCCTTGACCCTAGTTACTGAAATGTGTGAGCTCCAACTGGATTGAGTTGCTCATGGAAACGGAAACCTGACCTTGTCAGTATCAGTGTCTTTTAGGGCACGTCCGTACTGCTGGTTGCAGATTCTGCTGGGCGGAATCCGTCCACTTCCAGAGCTGGGTGGGAAGATCAGCCAGGGGGAGAGCAGGGAGGCGCAAGACCCTCCTGCTGCTAGCAGGCAGCTCTCTGGCCACGCGTCTGCCCTCACACAGGGCAGAAGATCTTGAGTTTAAACTCAAGGATATTTGGTTTTCTAAAAAGAGCAGACAAGAGGCTGGAAATACAAACAGCGATAGCCCAGTCTCTGTAGTTTACCCCAGATAAGTGATGCTGCAGCAATGTGAAGTTTCTGAAAAAAAAAAAATTCTGAAATGATGTGCTGGTTGGGCCTTTGACAACGTCCTTGTGGCGTCCGCCTTGAGTCTGGACTTATGGTGGCATTTTAAGAATGGGGGTGGGGGGAAATATTATTACAAGGAATTTTTTCATATTTGCTAGTTTTCTAAAAACCAGGGTCTGGCTGTGTTGGTTGTGGGTGTGTTACTTTGGTTAATAATAAACAAATGAACAAACAGTGAGCAGAAATGACCATTTTATATAAAAGATATTTGTGCTGCTTGCGCTCCACCAGCACAAAGGTACAGAAAGGAACATTTGTCAGGGGGGGTTGGACTAGATGATCTCGTGAGGTCCCTTCCAACCCTATGATTCTATGATTTCTGGAGATAGTTTTCTATTCAACAGGTCTTTCTCCCCTTAACTCAGAATTGTTAGCTTAAGTTCTGTAACTTAAGCTTTAGAGGAAAAAAAAATGACTTAAAAAAAAAAATCAGTCTGCGCTGTCATCCCTATAGTCATTTCAACACTGGAACTCGGTAATGGTTGATGATCTGTGCGTGATGAGGGCAGTGTGAGTTCGTGGCACACGGCTGTAACACTGGGGAGAAAGCCGTTCCTTCCCCACCTGCTGCTGGGTGCTGCGGGGCTGCTTAGCTCAGGGTGACGGACTTAGAGTATGAGCTACTGCGCTGAAGCATTAGCTATCGGGAGCATTTAAGTAGGAGCAAAATAGTCACTAAACCCTACTTTGAGTGACTGTGGTGTTTGATCATACCTTGCCCTGGGGGAAGCAGCTGTGAATAGCGTTTGTTAGAGCAGTAAGGAACTCTACAGTGAAAGTGCCTGGTCTGTCCAGGACTCTTCTTGGTCAGCTTCAAGCTGTATTGCAAGATCCTGCTGCTGCAGCTACACAAAAAATGATCAAAGGCGGCGTAGGTACTGTAACCCTTGTTGAATCCCTGTACAGAGCTATTGCAAATCCCCTGAGCGATCCCGGTCCTTCACTTGCACCTTTGCCAACCCTATGAATTCCTCCAGTGGTGCAGGCCCGGGCACAGGCTGTGTTACCTACAATGTTTTTATCCTGCACCCACGTGTACAAGTTACAACAGGTTTCTTTGTCGGCATGATCAGTTCTACCTTACTCAGAGTTCCTCTTCCTACGAGATCTAGGGTATAACCCTGCAGGCCGGTAAATACAATACTGCCATCGCTACGAACAGGCCACAGGCTTCACGTGAACGCCGCAAGGCCAAAGGATTCTTCTGGCTTTGGCTGACTTCTTGGCCTGCCTAAAGCTTTGTTTTAACTTGTTTAGCTGTAACAGTCATTTTTTTTTAATGTCTATTTGTTTTATTTTTGCTTAGCTTCATAAAAATTATGGTTATGCCAAATGATTATATATAGATAACAGTAACAAGTCATTATTCTGTGCAGAATGAACTATTTATAAACTATGCTTAATGCTTCAATGCAATGACTGAGGGATGATAGCAGAGCACTGAAAGTGCAGGCAACTAATGCATTGTCGAGGAATATTGTCATGGGATGATGCAGGGCCAGTTACTGATAAAGATGTGTAAGCTTTAGAGATGGGAAAACTCAGTTTTTAGGAGTAACAAAGAAACCAGAAAAAAGTATCCGGCATGTTGGAAAGAGTCTATTTCTAGAAACTTGTAACATGGAATTGCAGACCAAGATGCTAGGGACCATACAAAATAGCCCCAAGTGCAATGCAGTGCAAGGAGGAAGAACCACTCGACATCACGCTCCCAGGAAAGAGGAAGAAGAAACCCTTGCAGCATTCCCTTCCCAGCGAAGGACCTGGGATGCTGTTGACTGAAGTCAGCAACCTTCAGAGCCTGAGAGGCAGTGGAAGGGTGAATGTAACAGGGGTGGAGATGGAGAATTGTGCTCATAACAGCTATTTTACTGTCGAGACCTTTTCTGTAACAGTATTCTTTTATTTTCTTTTCCTGTAACAATTAGATCTGGACAACTCGCAATGATTTGATCAGACTGTTAAGATTTCAATTCTACTAACAATAAATTCTTTGCTTTGCATAAAAGGCGTTTCCTTTTGCTACTGTTTTTGGATAAGGATGTTCCAGCTGTCCTTCCAGCGCAAGTCCTTGAGTTCAGTAACGGACAGCGAGGGCTCCCCATAGGTCACGGGGCTGAATGTGCGATAGACAAGGTAAACGGAAGAGAACCAGGCTACGACCAGTGCACTGAACATGCTCTTGAGAAGCAGAGATCTGGTACGAGACAGGGAAAGAGCAGTCAAGTTACAGCAAGGCCGGCCAAACGCTTCATCCAAAAGAAGACCTAAATCCGGCCCACCTTTTCTAAAGGCAAATGCCAAAGTATGGCCACTGCCGGAAAAATCACTGCTTTCCCCGCAGCAGCTTGCCAAGGTGACAAGCCTGGAGAAAAGAACTGCATCACTTCTCTTGTGTGTCTAACTAGCTGTTAAAACCAAGTACCTGCAGAGATGATTGCCGAGATGCTGTAATACGATGGGAATCAGGAGAATCTGGAAGGTGAGGGCAGGCAGGTAGTGGTACAGGAAAAGTGTTTTCTCCATCAGGAAGAAGGGCAGGTAATTCACAGCCCAGCCTCCAACACAGATCCCCCCAGCTGACACCCACAGCTGCCATGCGTCTGCAGGAGACAGGAGATACCTCAAAGCACAGGCCCTGGAAACCTAAAGTCTCTCAGAGGTTGCCAACTTGCATGAGTTGGGTTTTTTTCCCCCCCTACTCTCTACAGTTTGTGCTAATATGATGTTTAACTTGACCACACTCACCTGAGGGAAATGGTTAAATTTTGTCACACTTTTATGAAGGACCCATCGAGACAGACTAGAGCCAATGTGAAGCAGCTTCACCGCAGGACAACAAAATGTACTGCCAGAAGGGTCAGTGTGAAACTGCCCGGCCACGCCGAGGAGATGGTACCTTGGCTGGAACGAACACATCTAAAATAAACCTCTCCCTACACGGCCAGTACCTACCTCTTTTAAATCATCACAAAAGGGCTCATTAGGAGCCAAATCTGATGCCTGGAGATTTCTTAGATCCAGGGAATGATTCAAATGAATATTATGCTGGCTACTATATTGTCTCATAAGGTGATGGTCATGTTATGATGATAATCAGTCTCTTCATGGGCTGCTCTAGATGTTTGTAACCCTAATAAAAATTTCAGGGTTAGTGGTCAGGAAAAAGTGCTAGTGTAGCCAAGCACAAAGTCGCAAAAATGTGGCTTTGGGGCCATTAAAGCATAGCAGGACAACCGACAACCCCCCCACCTCAACACACACACATATAACGGAATCAGACCTTCAGGAATGTCGTAAATTTTTCTTCTTCGTCGTATCAAGTACCACAGGGACACACACACGTAGACCAGAGCAGCAATATTAGCTGAAGCCCAGGTGACAACATTCCCAAGGAGGTGGATCTGGGCCTGCAGAACAGAAGATGATCTAAGCCAGAAGCAAGAACATGCTGCAGTTCTTTTAGATAAGTTTAAGTACTGTTCACACAGATTTGCTAAATTAAACTTCATCATGTGCCTTTCTAGTAACCTGATCTTTCCTGGAACAAAGCAAGCAGATAAAATTTGCTGCTTCAAGATGCTTTTGTAATGTAAGGCATTTAAAAGATGCTATTGAAGATGAACTCATCTTCTAAATGGAATCAATAATGGAACCGATTAAATTGCAGTTTTCCTTTACAAAAAAAAATCTGCAAGAAAACATGATTTAATTCAAAGCAACTACTGTCAAAGCTATAGCACATGCCAAAAAAAAACCCCAACCCTCAGGGAAAATATATTCTTAATACAGGAAGAGTCCATCGAGCAGCTCCTGGTTGGCACTGCAGCCCTGCTCTCACTCACATTCATGGAACTCACATCTGAAGTCTGTTTTCTTCACCAGGTTCACATTTATTTCTGCCTCTTGTACTTACACCAGAGGTCGGGTGGAGCCAGTAGGCAATGTTTGTGTCCATTGTGATCCAGTCAAGGGCAGAGGAGCTGTACTTGTGTTCTGTGTCTTCGTTTTTTAACGTGAGTATTTTCCACTAGAAAAAAAGTAAACAGAAGGCTTTCAGAATTGGAACAATGAGTGGGATAGCACAGGTGAACAGCTCCAGATGTAAGATGGTCAGTTCTTAACCTGGGAGTGGAGAAAGATTTTGCTTATCTCATACTGGACACTGAGCAACCCAATGGTTTTATTTTGTTCTCATATAACACACTTTCCTTAGCGAATTTCTACAAAGCAGGGCATCAACACTACTGACTGCATATACAACACAGTACAGTTCGGTTTCAGGCAGCTGCTGGGTGCCCAACTGATCTTCCCCCCTCTTCTTTTTTTTACACAACCACTTGGGTGTTTGTTACTGAAAAGCACAGGTCGCTAATGCCCTTCTAAGTGTGCTCAGAAATATTCTTTTTCAGTGAGGAAGCCAACCTACTCTATCAGAAAGGAATAAACAACGAAGCCTCGTCGTTTGCAGAACTGCTCAGGTTCCTGGTCTGTAGCAGGAAAGCGGAAGGGAGTCAGAAGAGACTCACCTGCAATTCCGTGAACTTTGCCATGAAGCTGAGATTTTTACTTATATCCATCTGTGTGGGAGAGTGGAGTTCCACTTCCCTCTCTTTTTGCTCTTGGCCTGGAAGAAAACAGCATAGCTCAGAAATAAGCACATAACAAGTAGAAAGCTAGAAAGGGGAGCAAGCACAATTGATATACCCCTGGCTCCTCACACTCCTGGGAGCCTTTCTCCAATACCCAGTCCAAATGCAAGAGCGCTCTAAGGGGATTTGTAAGGATTCTGACATCACGAGAAAGCCTGCTGAACACAATATTGTGAACACACACATTACCACCTTCCATCTACCTGAAACCTCCCCCAGTCACAGAAATCTGCTTCGAGAACACGGCTGAGACATACTTTTCCCATATCTGTGCTCTTCCACATTCCACGCCATGCTCTGGTGGTAGCCTTTGGACAGCTTCTCTCCAACCACCTCCAGCTGCCGGTAGCCCCACTCGGGTAAAGAGGCTCCACTGAGCTGAAAGTGAAAGATGACTATAAACCGACAGTCCTGCCAATTTGAACCTCAGGCTGGAAGTTCCTAGGGCTGCCTGAGCAACGCACTGCTAGAAAGTACGTAAAGAGTCACCACACAATACTGTCTCAACAAATGCTACAGCCACAGAGTCAGTGATTCTGGCAAACTCTGTGAAGAGATCCCAAACTATTCCAACCACTGTCACACACTACACACAGACTCAGCATCAATTTCTGAGGCAGTATTTAAGGCCCAGCTGTGTGCACTGGTCACAACATCCTGCACAGCTCTGCATGCTGAAAAGGAATAAAGTGTGAGTGTGACCACCTGAAACATACGCTGCCCTTTTAACACATTGATCAAGTTTATTGTTTCCTTTTTTTAATTTATTTGGTTTAGAGATTTTGGAGCAGAAATATTAGTAGTTTATGAGATTATGAGAGCTGCATGGAGGAAAAGCTATAGGCAAATAAACATAAATCCACTTGCCTTTAGCACTGCAGAAGTGTTCACATGAACAAACCTCACTTCTGATAGAATTGTCTTCCACACATCCGTGTCCGATTCCCGATTCACAATTTCCTACAACAGAAAGATGTCTTTTGATCATCATGTTGTCTCAGCTGTCTCTGTTGGAGCCCCTGCTACAAGAAAGACATGGACATACTGGAACATGTCCNTATTCTATGATGAGTTCCTCCCTTCTCTTTGACCACTCACCACTCTCCAGAGGTTCTGTGCCGGCATGGAGATGTTATAATCGATATAGCAGGAAACTTCTTGGGAGTGGGGGCTAAGAGGGGCAGCAACATCATGCCTAGAAGACAAGTAAAGTAAGAAACATCATTTCCCAAAACACGATTTCCACAATTCATATAAAAGCAAACCCATAAAGGTACTGAATTGGCTTAGACCAGATTCAGAAATAAAGCAAACCTAAGTAACTCATTTACACAGATTGCACTGTTTACTCTGAAAGAGAACACTCCCCACTACCAAGGGCTGCCAGGAACAGGCTCTGAGGAAGCCAATACAGAGGCCTGCTATGCCAGGCTGAAGAACAAGCACTGATTGTTACAAACAGAGACGCTGTTCACTGGGGTTTCAAGTAACGAACAAATTAGGTTTGGAAGGGACATAGAAAAACTTAAGATCAGAACACCCCGCTTCCTAATCCGAGTACACGCAGACAGCCTTTGGGAAGCAGTCAGGAGGCAATTTCATTGCAAAACAGGCAAGAATCTGTGGCAATCAGCCACAGCACACTGTATTTTCCAACACATCTTCCTAACTTTCAGAGCACATCCTTCACACAGGACTATGCCATCAAAGTCAGTGGAGCTGGTAGATGACTTTGGATTGAGTCACACAAAATACTAAATCTGCACCTGCTTGGAGCAGATGCAGTGAAGGGGCAAGGATGAAGACTCACCAAGGGGACTATGTATTTAGGAATCTGAAGAATGATCATAAATTGTGAACACGTGTGAAACCACCACTAGCCCCTCTAAAGGCCACTAGCAGGAAGAGAAGACCAGAAACAGCTAGCAGCCACTGAACAGTTTGTGACTAGTATCAAATCCTACTGCCAAGTCAACTGCAAAAAACAAATAAGCATACAGCATCCTTTCTCTGGGCCACAGGGATGGCTTGTGTAACTAACCAGTGAGGTCCCTCCTAGCCCCAACATTTTAAAAATCCACGAATAACAGACAGTTAATGGTATATCTGAATGCACGGGTCACTGCACTTCAATCCCTTAATAATTATTCTGGGAAACAACAAAACAGAACGAGCCAGCAGGCTCGGCAGAGCAGAGGATGAGGAAAGGACTTACGTGTTGAGGTACCGAGTCGTAATGCCGTGGACCAGCTGCACGATGTGTCCGTGCCGGACAGGACGGGGTGGGTTACTCACCACCAGCTGCTGCCTAGTGGAGCGACAACCAAGAGGAAGTGGTTAAATTCTTCTTTCTATATAATGCAACCTTGTCATGACCAAACCGCTAGGTCAGGAAGCTGCAGGCAGGGACAGACATTTAATCAGCAAGATGAGAAATTCAAACCATCTATAGATTATACCAGAATGGAAACAAAGCTCATCAAGGCAAAGGTGAGTTAAGGACAGAATGACTCAGAGGATTGGTGATGTGACACTGATATCCCAGCCATTAGGTCAGTGGTCTGAATCCAGGTCAGTCAGGAGCGAGTTCAGATTATTCCACCACACAGCTGTTCGCTGGCTTCTGTGAAATAAGTGCTTCCGTGAGGTCTGACAGGTGTTCGTACTACACTTTTGGCAGAATTGTAAGAGAGATCAATGGCTATCACCACCATGAAGACCAAACTCTCATCTTGCTTCTGGACAGGGCTACGGCATGTTCCCTCCTTGGCAAGGGGGAACACTGCAGTTCACCTAACTGCTGCCTGTATTTTACTGTTCTATAGCAGGTCTTCATATCCTCCAGGGCTCATACTAGTCTTGAGTTTGAAGAATTTTAAGAATATACTGGGTTTCTGTGGTTCTGGTAGAGTCCCTGCTTGAAAGGTTTGCACTACAGACAAACCTTCCCAATGTAGATGTCATTTATAATGGCACTCAGTCCTTAAACAGTTGCCAGAGCAACGTAAGAAACGTGCAAAAGCAACTTACTTTTTGATCAGTATGAAATATCACACAAGGGCTTTTACTGGCAAAACTACAAGAACAGAGTCCTGCTCTCCACTGACAGTTAAAACGGCAAAACAGTTCAGTACCAACCAGCCCTCTCAGGCACAGGCACCCACCTGGAATCCCTCCCTGTGTCAGATTCTACAGCTCACCCCACAGTTCAAACATAAAGAAATACTCATTCTGCAGAAGTGATTTCTACTCTCTTCTGAGACCATTCAAGTTTGATAAAACTCACCATGTCACTCTAATGCCACGGCTCACACACTTCAAAAAGCAGAACTTCCCTTTCATGCAAAGCACCTGAAGAGTTCCCACCGGTTTCATGAGTCTTTAAAGTTCCCCATGGGCAGAGCACGGCCCACATTCTGGCAGGAGTGGTTCAGACAGAATTTCGGAGTCCTCAATAACGCTTTTACCATATTGAGGAGGATTGTGCGAACAGCCACCCCTACCAACCCTGGAGCTGAAATTACTTGCTCAGGATCACACATGGCCTCTACGCCCATAAGCAGAGAATAGTTATGTCCAATCCAAGCCCTGGTTAGGGTATGGAAGCATACAGAAGCTATACTTGTGTCAGCTTGGCATTTAAATCTCTTGTATACTCACATCCCAGGATCCTTGACAATCCACCAGTTGTTTACATCCTTGAAGGGATAACAGGTCACCTGCTGTTGATGGGAACTACCTCGGCCATTCTCATACCTGTACAGAAGGTTAAAAAAACCCCACAGGTGTTTGACAGTACATTTCTGTGCCCACAGAGTCACAGCAATACAAACCAGCACCAGATCACTGGCTCCATTCCTACACAGCACAGAGAATTTGTTCATCTGCACTGTGCTCTGAAAGATTAAGGGATTCCTAGGGCCCAAACTTAGGTATTTGGACTGGCAGGTGAAGAACCAGCATATACTTTCACCCTAACAGTACAGACCCAACCAGATTCCTCACCTGATGGGATAAGTATTTGTGTGAGAATGGAGCCAACACTGCATGGGCTTGCCCAACACGTTCCGCAGAGTAATCTGAGAGCCGTAGGCCACCTCTAAGGGCTGACCCTGCGTGATTCGAGCCAGCCCACCCTGAAAAGTATAATGATAGGATAAGTGGAAAGAAGAAGAAACAACCGAGAGGCTGTTTAAATTCTATTAAGAGTCAGCTGTCACTTTAGCATAGCAGTATCTTAGCATCGTGCTTTCTCATTTGGCTGGATCTACAAATATCAAGTCTTGCAGCACCATATTCAGTAAATACTCCAATGCCTGAAAGACTACAGGATCTTAGGGAATATCCCAAATATCCATGCTGTTCTAAAAGACTCTTCTAAAAGACTAAGCACTCTTCTGCAGAAAATTATGCTATCATCCTGTAGTATACAACATCATCACTTAAGAGTTCAGTACTGTATCTACTTCTGTGGGGTTTCCTGTAGGAAGGGACAAACCTTCACCGCAAGAGTGAACATACTGTTCTTGGTTCACTGTGAAAAGCTTTTCATCTGTTATTAGGATTTCAGTCATTATTGCTTCATCATAAAGCAGTACTACGGCAGCAACGTAGTTAAATGACATAAAAGGAACAAATATACAGGATCAAAGGAACAAGACTGCACACCTTTCTTCTAATAGTGAACACAAGACAAATTTCCCCCTCTTCTCCCCTAATAAATCAGTTTCGTGACCACATTTCCTTTACCTCTAAGCTGGCTTGAAAAGCACTTGTCATAATCTGGTCATGAGGCCCAGAGCGATACAGCAAAGTCAAGTGAACATAGAAGAAGGACAGGTACATTGCCACTGGGACGATGACGAGGGCCAGTCCCCTAGCTAGAAAATGGCACATCAAGGAAACCTAGAAAATCACAGAGAACTCACTGGTTTAATGCTCCAGATATTAAATATATTAAAAATACCAGTGCACTTGGCTTGTTTTGCTTGTCTTTTTTTCATTTTCCGCAACCACCCTTATTCAGCTGGATAACTTACACTGAGGATTTGAACTGGAGCCAGCAGGAGGTATGCGAAACAGTATAGGTTTTGAGCCACAAATCACCAAGCCATGCATAAGAACAGAAAAGCCAGTCACACGCACATGCTTATCTTAAATTTAACTCCATCTTCTCCATCAGCTGAGCTGGGAAACTGCAGACTATGACACGGAATTTAGCACAAAACCCAGCTACAGACAGCACGGTTATCTGTGGCCTTGCAAGGCTCCTAGCTGGCTCCTGTACTGAAAAGTTACACATAGTATTTTTCTTATATTGTGCTACCTACATTTGACAAGTTTTGGTCTCCTATCATGTGCCAGAAGTGGACTCCTGCGATGGTCAAGAGCAACATATAGGTAAACAAGCCCATATATTTCACTCTGAGAAGCAAGTGCAGAAGAAATGAACGTGGTTAAGAATTACACAATTACCTCATACAAGACATAATCATTCAAACTTTCTCTCGAACAGGATGCATTAACAGGATGCATTTGACGGTTGGACTTGATGATCTGAAAGGTCCCTTCCAACCCAGACAATTCTATGATTCTGTGATTAAAGTCCAAGGACTTAGCTCCATGACGAGTTTGGTATAACAACAAAAATAAGCCTCAAGGCTCTGACACCAGAAGATATCGTTTGTTTGCCAATTACATTAAATAACCGCAGTGACAGAGAACCTTCCTGATAACAAGGCGGTACATCACAAAGTACAGAGTCCCTAAATTCCGACTTACTGAAGCATGACGCAACTAGGAGGGAGGGGTGAAATGCTGAAGCTCATTTATAACATAAAGCCATATCTGAGAAACGCGTTTTGCTCTTCCTCTAACGCCTGGTATTGCCCACTGTGAATTGACATCCTCTCTATAGAAACAATCTAAGTCACTAAAAAGTCATGGGGAGGTCTGCTCAGAACAGCACCAAGAATGAGTCTTCAACATCCAAAGCCCCACTGATACCTCCAATGGCAGGCAGGAAAGTCAGTTTGATAAACCAAAGTAAGACATTATCACTTACCCAACTGCACAAGAACAAGCTACTCCCGTCAACAGAAGCCAAAAAAACCATCTTCCAGAGAAGGAACTTAAATAAAAGGACAAAGGAAAGGATGCTGTGGTGAGATCTGAGCACCTTCTTAGGATCCTGAATTCAGGTAATTTAACTTGGAAAAAACTTGCAGGACTCTACTATTCCTTATTCTGCTCAGGGGTATCTCATTTTGAACCTCCCATGCCACCACTCTCAGCTCTGACCTACAGGTTGTTAATTGTACTTCCCTGTATGCAAAACTGAATGCTACCTGCCTTCTCACACTATAGATGAAATAAATGTGTTAAATCACTTGCTGGGCTCAGTTTAAAAATAATTTTCTTTACTAAAGATTATTTTGTCCTCTGCAAGGATCAGAGAACACGCGAAGTCAGAAGAAAAGAGACAAAGATCTCTAAATTCAGCGCCTATAAACAATAACAAAAGAGTGTTTCTGTGCACAGAAGGAAACTTTCCAACAAAAAATCCGGGCAGGCAAAAGAGTGCTCCCAAGGGATTTTGTTTTTATTCTAAAATAGAAAAGACAATCTTGCTACCAGTGAAAACAGTCTTTAACACTGCTCAGAAGAGCAAACTTCTGGGGCAGCCATATGAAGGGTCAAAGCATTTGATTTTACAGACAGATGAAGTGAGCTGCAGAATGGTGAAGTGTCTTACAGGAAGAAAACCCCACACAGTCTGTGACAAAAAAAGAATCACCACAAGAATATCCAAAAGGGTGGGAGGCAATCCAGCTTTACCTGTGCCTTTGCAAATTGTAGAACTTCAGGTAGGACAGAACTGCAAGTAGGATAAAAAAAATCAATATTGATTCCAGGAGCATGAACCTTGACTGAGTGATCAAAGAGTTCTCTGTTGGAAAAGAGAGAGAGACATAAAATTAGAGAAATTTATCTGTTGGCAAGTGCTACCTCAGACAATCACATCATTATCCACCAGAAGGACCTGCCCCTTTCAGACAATTCATTTGCCCTCTTACTGCCTGTAATAGGGAGGTGTTTGGTTTAAAGGCACAAAAACCTTTAAACCAAAGGAACAGCAAAGTACATGTCTGTAACTGTCTCCAAGGACAAAGAGGTGGGCAAGCAGTAAAGTCTGTCAGGAGGCAGAAAAAGGTACTGTGCTTGCCTACAAAGGCAAAAAAAATCAATGCTGGGCTTCTCAAGGCAAGGAGAGTCAAGGCAGTGACCCTGGCAAGCAATGAGCATGGTGACAAATCTTCAAGAAAGCAATGAGCTGCTTTGTGCAAGATTCTCTGAGCCAGAATCAGTGCAGCTGGTAGAAAGGAGAAGTTTCTCTTATCAGACTGCTAAAGGGCTGTTGACAGGCTTTTTCCCTTTCAGGCAGCTGCCAGCAGACCCTCAGAGAAAAAAAAGACAACTGAGTTATACGCACTAGAACAGTGTCAAATCATGGTGCTAAGGACACAGACTGGTTTGTTGGAGATGGAGATGAAGAAATTTGATGAGCTCTAACTGTTAGTAGGGTCATCCTGTTGTTAAAAATGAGTATGTTGTAACTCATCCCTGTAAAGAGAATACAGGCCTCGTTGGGTGCCAGAAACATGTTTTTCTGTGAGGCCGATAAGGCTGCCCACTTTGCTCAATAATAAAACGAACTTCTATAAAGCCTCAGCCTAGAACGGCAGCTCAATAATAAAACGAACTTCTATAAAGCCTCAGCCTAGAACGGCAGCCCGCTAAAGCTGTGAGAAGAACCCCAGAGACTGACACAGGCCAGGGCTGAAAGTGGGCTCTGACATGTTGTTAGCATTCTGTGGGGAGATGCTGCTCCAGCCCTTTATGCGCCCTAAAAACTCCGGGAAAAGGGACCCTTCTCCCCCTGTATGAAGAATGGGGCCCAGGGGAATAATCTTACCTAAGAGAATCAGAAGAGCAGCTCCAAGTGCAGCACAGTGGGAAAACTGCAGTTCTACCAAGATCTGGTATGATAAAGGCACACAGAGAGCACCAGCCAGTGCTGGCAGAAGTCGCAAGGACCAAACAGGAACATTCACGCTATATTCTGAAACAGGAGGCAACAGTGACACATAAATTTGGGAACTATTAACTGCAGAGAGTATGGATCAATACAGAACTCCTCATGACTGCAACAAGTTGTTGAATCTAACTCCTACTCTTATTGTCTGTCTTGTACTCCTTGCGCTGTTTTAACCCATTAAAAAATCTGAGCTATGGAACCATAATGCCTTAAACTTCTGTTAAANGTTAAAAATGAGTATGTTGTAACTCATCCCTGTAAAGAGAATACAGGCCTCGTTGGGTGCCAGAAACATGTTTTTCTGTGAGGCCGATAAGGCTGCCCACTTTGCTCAATAATAAAACGAACTTCTATAAAGCCTCAGCCTAGAACGGCAGCTCAATAATAAAACGAACTTCTATAAAGCCTCAGCCTAGAACGGCAGCCCGCTAAAGCTGTGAGAAGAACCCCAGAGACTGACACAGGCCAGGGCTGAAAGTGGGCTCTGACATGTTGTTAGCATTCTGTGGGGAGATGCTGCTCCAGCCCTTTATGCGCCCTAAAAACTCCGGGAAAAGGGACCCTTCTCCCCCTGTATGAAGAATGGGGCCCAGGGGAATAATCTTACCTAAGAGAATCAGAAGAGCAGCTCCAAGTGCAGCACAGTGGGAAAACTGCAGTTCTACCAAGATCTGGTATGATAAAGGCACACAGAGAGCACCAGCCAGTGCTGGCAGAAGTCGCAAGGACCAAACAGGAACATTCACGCTATATTCTGAAACAGGAGGCAACAGTGATACATAAATTTGGAAACTATTAACTGCAGAGAGTATGGATCAATACAGAACTCCTCATGACTGCAACAAGTTGTTGAATCTAACTCCTACTCTTATTGTCTGTCTTGTACTCCTTGCGCTGTTTTAACCCACTAAAAAATCTGAGCTATGGAACCATAATGCCTTAAACTTCTGTTAAAGATCTGCAGAAGACTTACTTAAGAAGTGAAGGTTTCAGATAAAGCATTATTTCCACTACTTAGGCAAAAGGAATCTGTCAGTCACCGAAATACTGCTTATTTTCTCAGAAGAATGAGACAGTTAAAATCAGCTCTTACCGGCTCCAATCCTGTTCCATAAGAAGTTTCCATCAAATCCTCCTAAGTAACCTACAACATAAGCAACAACTCAGAATTTCCAGTCTCAAAACAAGTATAAAAACTGGTGCTAAACTGGTCCTGGAACCATTTCCCAAACACATAGCTTTTCCACGCATGACAGCCCTCTTTCCCAAAAGGTTCCTCTTTCATACTGTTTCGCCTGTAGCAGTGCTTGGTAATGTGCAGAGGCACGAGGAATATAAATTTGGAACAACAGATTCTCAGTGACAAAGTTACCTGTATATTTAATCCCTCCTTCCCATACAGGCACTTATAGATTGTGCGTATCTCAGCTACAGAAAGGAACTCAGGCCTGAAAGTCTGCTTGTTGCCTACTATTTCTCATCTTGCCTTTCTCTTTATCCAAAGGATTGGATAACAATGAGCTAATGGATAGATGGCTCCATCACCTCCAGAGTACACACGCAACAGCCCCCTAGCAATACTAAATAAGGGAAATCCTAATTCTTGCTACGTAAGACTCTCTAAGCTGCCTTGTGCTTTTCACCACACACAGGATCTGACAACTCATTTCTAACCAGCACTTCTCTCTTCCACAGCAACAGGCAACAGAGACTTCCCAATTTCGGGAGACGTCTTACCTCCCAAAGCCAGCAGCATGTGGCCAAAGGGTGGGCCGCTGTCATCCACAAAGAAGATCCTCTTCATGTAGAGGGAAACAAATTGGCCATAATAAACTTCATCAAAACTGAAACACAAGAGGCAGAAATATGTCAAATCTAACTGGAAGCATCCTGGAGGCTACAGGGATATTAAGAAAGGAAACACTGACGTGTTGTCAGAAAGCTAAGAATTCAACGAAGCACAGTGACTTTGCCCCTTCACCTTCCCCTTGGGAGTTTCGATAAGGGAAACACCATCATCATCTTTACAGAGGTTAACATCAGGCAAGCTCTGCTCTTCCGCTCCTGCATTCTTACTCACAAACGCTTAAAAAACAAGTCTGTGCTATTCAAGTAGAAAATAAACAATTCTACTCACACTACAGCCCGTGGATAGGAAAGCCCCCAGAGACGGCTTATTAATCCAATCACAGTCAATGCCACCAGGTTCATATTTATCTCCACAGTAACCACAGTGGGATTCTTCAGAAATCCCAACATCCTGTCAAAGGTCTGTCCAAACCTCCAAGGGCAAAGAGAGAGAAAAGCAGCACTCACCCCTTTGCTCAAAGCCAGGTGAAGATCATTTTGACAGAAAGCATGCGCCACTATTTGCTGCTACAGTCAGCTCACAGTAACTGATCTTCCTAAGTTCTCTCGCTTTCCACGTTTATGTGTTTTCTGCTGTATTTACAGGAATAACTGTAAAAGTGAAGTTACTAAACTAACACACGTAACTTTTCATTGGCCCTGCTTCTACACGTGTATGGTTCTCTGTCATCAAGTGTAATCTAGAAACTTTGTTTATTCTTACACTGGTCTGCAGAAACACAATAGCTTAATTCAAGCCAATATTCTGCTTTGTGCTAAGCAAACCTCCCAGCCCAAATTCTGATGTTTGTGATAGGCAAACCTCGCGCTCAGGCACCAGGCTGCTCAGGTAGCTTTGAAAAAAAAAAAAAAGAAAAGTTATTTCCTTGCAAACTGAGCGTATTTCTTGGGGGAGGGGGCAGAACCTATAAACATCCTCTGTCTTAAAAAGCTGGCTACTGGAGCAGGAGTGTAGGTGCTGCGGGGCTCTAGCGCAGCCTAGGGGGAAGCGCTGCCGGCAGCAGGGCTAACTGTACTCCTCCGGTTAGAATTACTAAAAGCTAGGTCAGAAAATAGTAGGGCATCAGCGTCGCATCTCCTCACCTCAATATGACTGAAAGTTACCAGAATAAATCCATCTGCATGGCTTTGATCAGGGGAAAACAAAGCAAGATAGAAAGCACATCACCACCATCAAGCACGGTGCCACCGTCCTCATTTCTCACTACCTACAAAACACAAGTGCTGTTCAGCTGCGCGCTGCCCTGTGAAACACTTTTGTAAGAAGCCCCTTGCAAAGCGATGCTCTCCACTGGCACTGGGGACACCACACCACTGCCCCCGCTGCCCTGGGGCAAGGGCAGGCTATGGCTTGCGCTATGTCATCCCCTCCCATGCCCTGGGACCCCAAAGAACACCCTGATGGAGAGGACCCTGCTGCTCCCTGCAGCACAGGCAGGCCGTGAACCATGGGGCAGGACTCCAGCACTACCTGCCCCCCAAGACCTCATACGCCTCCTCAAGTAACCATTAAGCCCTTTACCAAGCTTTGCACCCCGTTCCGTGAGCCTTATGAGGGGGTGGTAGGACCACTAACCACTCCCCGGGCCTTGTTCCCTCTTTTGAGCTTTGGGGAGAGCAGCAGGACCGCGGACCCCACACCCAGGCCTCACCCTTGAGGTTTACAGGGTCAATGCGACCCACCACCCACCCGCTATCCAGCCCTGTACCCGACCCTAAGCGCTTTTAAGGGGGGCGTAGGACCACTAGCCCGCCCCCAGGCCTCCCATCCTCCCCTCGAGGCTTATGGGANTGTGGCGTCAGACGCACGCAGCGCCGGAAGGAGCCCCGTCGCGTTGCTATGGCAACGCCCGCCTGTGGGGCCTATGGGGGACCCGCCGCCCCCGCCGNAGAGGCCCGGGCCACAGCCCCATCGTCCCCCTGTGCCCCCGCCACAGCACGGCCACCCGCATCGCTGCCGTGGCCACCTCCAGTCAAGAAAGAAAAAAAATAATTTAAAAAAAAAAAATCAAGTCTTTAACCAAAAGAATCAGACAAGGTACAAGTGAATTTGAGAAAAGCATAATCTGCCTTATTTTTTTTTTATTTTTTTTTATTTAAATAAGGAGAATTCTTTCATATGGAAAGAGCTAATACAATCACATATTTGAAAGGATAAACAATAGGTACTGAAACGAGGAAAAAGGGCAATAAAGAGTGTGCCGCAACTGGCCTGGTGATTCCGTGATTCGAGTTCCGGTCCAAGTAAAAGTTTCCAAAAAATATAAACAGGTTGCACGTTACACAATTATCCATCGTCTGCCCTTTCAAATATCTGGTCTACATGAAAAGACAAAGAGAGGAAAGGCCAAAAAAAATTTACTATACAGGTGATGAGGTCAAAAGCTTTAAGGAGTACAGTATCCCCTTGAGAAACAACAAATGCAATTTTTACAGAACCAGAGGAAGGATTCCAGCTAAGGACAACGCCTGGAGACATGCTAAAGGGCGAGCGCCTCACTGCCGCTGCTATGATTCCCAGGGGAACGTCCAAGTTGTGGCTACAGACATCTTGAGGAGCCGGGATGGGCCACGAAACCAAAGGGGGTGTCTGTGGCCACTCGGAAAATCTGGTGGTTTTTGGATTAAAACAACCAACAACAAAAAGAAACGCAGTTGGACTGCTGCTGTCTCTTCACAGTCAGCAGTTCCACTGCTTCAGCAAAACGCACCTTTTCTGTCGATGGGCCACAACTAAGTATCCTGATGCCTGTTATAAATTAATTCTTATTCACAAATGCGTCTTTCTTACAAGGAAACTGGGGTACTGTATGTCAAAAATAACCTGCGCAACAAGGAATTAACCTGTGCTTAACCAGTCAGAAGCAAACAGAAGGTTAACAAAATGCAACAGAAAAAGACCTTGGCATGCAGTGGTGCTCACTTGAAAGTGAATATAGTAGCCTGCCAAAGGTGAGACGTAGAAAAAATGCTAGGCTTTTT
>VXBO01014505.1:21932-70234 GCA_013400135.1 Rhinoptilus africanus
ATATCTATAAATACACAGGAACCACAGGGCAGCTTGTAGCTTTGCAGCATTCTTGCAAGGAAACCGTTAAATGGAGTGCCTCTGCATGAACACAAACACGTATGGAGTTCAATGGGCCGCAAACACATTCAGTTACTGACGGCCGCACGGCTGCCACACGGCAGCGCCAGGAGCGCGTTATGGAAGATCAACATTAATACCTATTTCACTGGTGACTGTGCTGCCTCCACTTATCATTTACAAATATATTGGGAGCACTCTTTCTTTTTTTTCCTTCCTTCCTTTTTAATTCCCCTAACCTTTTTTTTTTAATTAAGAGCTAAAAGCAGGGCGGAGAGGAAAGCAGCACTGACTGCAGCTGCTAGGCCATGAATCACTGCATATAAGAGAACTGATTACACACGCGCTTCAGACCTGCAGCTGAACAAAAAAGCAGCAAAGTCAGCCTCTGAATATTTCTGCTTCACCCATTGTTGCTGAAAATATGGATTCCGCCCCTCCCTCCCACTGCACCTTTCCTAGCAGAAGCAGCCTGCAATTTGGTGGCTGATTTCCAGTCAAAGCAAAAGCAACTCGCAAAGGAACAGACCATTAGGGGCCAACCATTCAGCGGTGGAGACGCCAAGCAGAATTATCCCCGTATAAACCGTATCCACGTTCTATACATTTCCATTCTCCTCTTCCCCAAGCTGAAATAGTATCAGCACCCCTGGCATTTCTGCACCTTGAGGATCAGAGACTATTTTGAGTCAAGAACACCACAAACTGCACTAGCCTTGTACTAGCTTTAAACAAACAAACAAACAAAAAAATAAGCTAGAGAAGAAGGATATTGCACCTAAGAAATTTGGGCTCTAAAACTGCTTTCCATCACATAAAACTCCAATAAGTGAAAGAGAGTCTTGCCAACTGCAGCTGACAGTCACGCAAAGGTGAGGAATGGAATGAAGCTCACATGCATTTCTTGGCCTTTCCTGCACAGAGTAATTCAGACATAATATATAAATAGAGCAGTGAAACAATTACTTTTTCACCTAGACCTACAACATCAAATACGTATAAATAAATTCTAGTGTTTTATTCTGTTGGGGGAAGGAATGGAGGGGTTAAAAGAGAAAGAAGGGTGACCTCTTTCAACAGGAAGTGTTGTAGTTCTGATGGCATTTACACCAGAGGGACTGCAATAACTTGTATCTAGCAATAACCCAGTTTCTCCAACACATTTGACCATTTAAAAGTCATATAAGTGGGAGGAAAGAGGTTAGTGTCTTTGTAAAGCTGAAGTAGTGTGTCTAGGGTAGGAAAGAGATGAGAAGAGGGGGGCTCGGATAAGTCTCTTTAGCCGTTACAGTTAGATTCTGGGCTGATATTAGCTAGGGCCAGCTGGGCAGAAGGATAATAAAGAAAAAAACCAGACAATTCTGTTGTTCATGGTATTCCAAGAAGAAAACAGAAAGGGAGGTGGGATGACTTACTGGTGGAGCAATCTTTGGAAAATGTTGGGAGCAGGACTAGCAGATGAGGATGCAGGTCTGGGAGATGTCTGAAGGCTGGGGAAATACTTGTTGCTAAATCTCAAACCCTGTACTTTAAGGAGGACGCTAGAGAGATGCTGGCACACTCTGCTCTGAAGATAAAATTCCCTAAAACATGAAGAAAAAAAGAGCTTTTATTTTTCTTAAAGTACCATCCTATCCCTTTCCCTTGGGGTTCTCTGCCATGGTCAAGGGGACACCTGTGGAGAGGGGACATTACTACGTCTAAGTTAGTTTAGGTTTCTAAGCTCTTTAAAGCTACTGTATAAAATTCTTATTTATACCTAGCTTAAACCTTCAAATGCATCGCTAGAAAGTTATGAAGGATCTTTCCTAGAAAGGGGAGGGGGGGGGGGAAGCAAACAAAGAAACAAAACACCTTTCAGATCCCTTCCCAAATACATTCTTTGTTCAAAATATCTTCTTTGGAACCACCAACAAATGACTTGCTGCCACCTAGCAGAGGCAGGCGGCACAGGCAGTAGCAAGCTGTCAGCTCTTGCAGAAATGAAGTTTTCTTTCCCTCACTTCAGAGTGACCAGCCTACTTGACGTTTTAGAAGAGCTAAACAACACAAACCAAGTTAGCTGAAAGTAGCTGAGTTTACTTAAGACTACTGTCAGCTGAAGGACTCCAAGCACTTTCAGGAACTTGTAAGTCCATCCTAAAATCTACACACACGCGCGCGCACACACACACACACACGCACATAAACCCAAACCAAACAACCAAAATGTTAAAACCCCAACCGCCTCCCACTGGGACCTTCCTTTCATAGATCATCAAATATTGGTAAGAAAGCGTAAGGTGATGACACCATATACACACTACATGCAGCCGCATGAAAAGTAAAGAACCCTTTGCTGTTCATCTGGGGAAGGAGTAAAAGGATGATTCCAAATTGCCTCTGTAACCATGCGCTTCCAACACAAAAAAGGAGGTTCCAAGTGTGCTAAAACAGCTGCTTCGCAGAGGGGCTCCTTTACCGATGCCATTTCTATGCAAATTTTACAAAAGGCCATGACTTAGAGGAACAGAAAGCAAGATCTGGGGAAAAAGGAGAAGAGCAAAGCTTAGGAGAGCAGCCCCAAGGGATGAACACAATACAGAACAAGTGTCAGGGGACACAAAGCATTAGAGCGCCAAGGTAGGGAGCATTAAGAGAGAGCATCACAACTACAAAAAGTAGTCCATACAGACCCATTGGCTCTAGCCAACTCTTTTGACCCATGTGCGGAAAGGAGATTTTTTTCTTAACAGAATCTACATTTCGTAAATCTATGATTTTGTTGTGTGTTTAGCAGTCACTAAAAAATCCCAAACCCACAAACAAAACCAAAATCTAGATCCAGATGAGCTTGCAACAGAAATTTGGTGGGTTTTTTTTTCCTTAAAACGAAAACGCCACATTTTGTTGTGCACAGGGCACCCCAAAGCTACAGTTAAAGTGGTGCAAGTTACAAGATTAATGCACTGATCTACTATATACCTTTAGTACACATTTACTTCTAATGCAAGCACTGCTTCTATCTTAAAACAAAAATACTGAAAAATTAATGAATGCCATAACCGTCCTGTTTTTTTAAATCAAATAATCTGAAAGGCTAAATCATCTGGGGAAAAAAATATACCCAA
The DNA here is from genome assembly GCA_013400135.1 of Rhinoptilus africanus. NCBI lineage: Eukaryota > Metazoa > Chordata > Aves > Charadriiformes > Glareolidae > Rhinoptilus > Rhinoptilus africanus. The sequence continues at coordinate 25,103 of VXBO01014505.1, forward strand.
ACTCACTCAAATTTAGAAGAGTCAAGATTCTCAACATAGCACAGAACCATATATAAAACTAAGCAGAGTTTTGTCAGAACATAACTTTAGCTGAAGGGAACTCTTTTCTGGAAGCAGAAAGAAGGGGGCGGGAAATAAGAGAACATATAAAAGTTCTGCTATAAACAAAGATACAGCTTTTTTGTAAAAACCTCAGCTGCCTTTAAAATGAAAAACCTCAAACTAACCCCTCTCCCCTAGTTGCCACTCTGCTGAGACAGAAGTAGGGAAGGAGAAGGATGGGCTTTGCCAAGTGAATGATCACAGCTACCTGTGGATGGGGCATGGAGGGGGGGAAAAAAAGAAATAAAATGGCTCGAGCCACTTAGAAGTCACATGGTTGGTTTGTTTTAAAGCAAGCAGGTCAATGTCATATCCACTGTTTCAAGCTGCTTTGTTGGGAGAGGGGCTTGGATGATGTCACTGTAGTCAGTCAGTGTGGGGCAGGGAGTGGATCTGGCGAGATTTTCAGGAGATCCAGTGGGCTCCAGTCTAAGCTGCAGTGCCTCTCAGGCATCAGAGGTGCTCCTAGGCCTTGCTCTCCTCCACTTTGACTGCCTGAGGTTTGATCGCTCCTGTGCGCACTGGCTTCATCTGGTTTGTGGACGCTGTTTCTTGCAGCTTTACTGCTCCCAGGTTGGTTTTACTTTCATCCACCCGCTGCTTTGCCTTTTGACATACAAAAACAAAGCATTAGCTAGCACAGAGACCTCAAGGCAAATATAAAAAACAGTGGCCATCATTCATGCAAGACATCAACTTGCTCCAAAAGTCAGGTATTTCTTCTATTCTGTCACACTTTGCTGTCCTAAAACACCTCACAAAGCGTGTCACGTGTCTGGCAATGCAAATAACCCATAAAAAAATCAACACCAACCAACAGGTAATCCCCTGATCTCTCAGTATAACACCTCCCACCTCCACTGCAGAGAAAATAACAGCCCACATACAGCTTCAGTACACATGCCTTTTGCCACCCCTCTTAAGTCCAAGGCACACGCGTGACAGTAGAGAAGAGCCGATACGCTGGGTCAAACAAAGTACTGATCTACACTACCTGCTGTACATAGTGTCCTTGCACAGAGCCCATACTAACTGCTGGTCCAGCCGGCTTCCCGCTTGGGCTGGCAGAGCTAGGCCTGGAAATCGAAGAGTCGACAATATTCATGGAGTAAATTCTACAATGGAATGAGAACCTTATTCATGTGTGAAAGAAAAAAAGACAGCAGAAAGCAGCAGTAGACAGGGCACGAGTCTGTGCTGTGCAGACCAGTGGGCTCCCCAGACCAAAAGACAACACATGGACTGGTTAGGAGAAAAAAATAAAGTAATTCCATGTCCCAAAAAGCTCAATGACCTGAAGGTTTGGTACTCCTTGACATTAGCACCTCTCATCTTGAGAGGACTATGCTGGAAACTAAAACTTGTATTCAGTGACCCTCAAATTTTCCACCTTAACAAGGAACGCACAAAAGCACAGACCAATTCCAATTTCTCTTTCAGACTCAGTAAACAAATAACTTCATGCACTTCCCACACAAGCACAGAGGCCCAAGTCAGATACACACTAGCCCACACCCAGAAATAAAAGCCATGATCATGGATTTTGATACAAGTATTTGAACTACAGTAAGCACATTTTACATGTGAAAACCCAAGTGAATCTTGTACAGGGATGATGCGTGCACCATGTCACTGCAGATGGGGAACACTACTTCTTCCCCATTCCGACTATAGAGGCCAAGTTCTGTAAACGTTTTACCTGTACGTATGTGGTGCTGGCACAGCCCCTCCGGAGGACATATTCTGTTTACCATCGGAGAAATGAAACCCTTTCATTTCCATTTGGGAGGACTACAGAGGAAAATGAGTGAGAGAGAGCATCATCGTTGCATTCGCAAATCACTCACTACTTCATATAAACACTTAAACCAAATCTTTGCCCTTCTACCCATTGTGACCATTAAAAGAAGAAACATTTTTCAGGTGAAGAAAGTGAGGCTTGTAAGTGAAATAATCTGCTGGTATTAAACCAACAAGCCAGCAGCACAAGCAAATACACAACCTGGAAATTAACTACTGTGCTCTCTCTCCCCTATTACAGACAAACTTATGATACGAATCCATCAAACCAGACATGACATTAATATACCTACTCAAATGGACAAGCTTCACAACAGTGTGAAATATCTGGGCAGTATTCCAACTGTGTCTGGAGCTCACCACCCCTCAAGCACTCTGGGGAAACCTGTGTAAACATGTAATAAAACTGGAGACTCCAAACTAGATGAAGGCAGGATGTGGCTCCCTGGAAACAGAATGATGACCAGCAGCAAAACCTGAAAAACTGCTGGCCTCCGCTTTGGAGATGAGGGGAAAAGGGCTCCTTCAATTTAACACCAATCCTTGGCTTTGATATTTAAGGATCCCAAACGAGCCAGTCTCCCCTTTAACAAGCAAGATTAAGGGACAGAACTTCAATGCAGGAGAGGTTAATGAATGCCAAGATGAGCACAGAGGAGTTAATCCTTACCTCCCTGCTGGTAGCAAGAACAGAAGGCTGGGATCCAGGAGGGAGGATTCTCCGGGGAGCTCCTACAGGAAGGTTTTGCCCCTGAGGGAGCTGGATGGACTGTGGTAGAATTAGGGGCTGCTGGCCAGAGCCGTAGCGGGGCAGAGGAAGCTGGGAGCCAGGCACAGGCATTGTTAGCTGTGTGACAAGGACATGTAGTTACTTAATGGCAATAACAGTCTGGTGTTTGACACACCATCTCCCAATACCCTGAAAGCACAGCACTGCCAAAGGAAGCTCACAAACAGTGCAGTCTGGCACAGAATAAATACAAGTCAGTGTAACAGAGGGACTTTCACACTGAAATGCATCTTCTGGTAGCGTTGCCAACACCCTATCAGCTGGGCTTCTCACATGGCATCAAATTAACTTAACTGCACTCAAGACACAGGGCCTTCCTCCTTGCCTAGAACCTTCGTCCAGTTCTTCAGTCTTCCTCATGGTCCCTGCATGAGCATGTTTTCTCGTGATATGATGGCAATGTCAGATAGCTCAGTGTCAGGCATTTTGTTCCCAGCTGCGATACCCAAACCAGAAAGTCTGCTACACATTCATGCCAAAGCATTTTGGGGACTGGAACCTCTAGAGAAAGTGATGGAGACCTCAGCAGTATGTCCTGCAGTGAGCTTCAAGCTGATGACGGTAATAAGAGTACTTTAAAAAAAAAAACGCAGCTCAGGACTCATGAGTCTCCTGTTCCCTCCCATTCATCTGACAGTTCTCACAAGTGCTGTTATTTGGGAATGATAACACTTTGTAATAAATAAATAAAAGAGATAAATCTAAAGGCTGACACAAGAGACCAAGTTACTAGCTTATGACAGATAAAACATTTCTTCAGATATTTAGTTTGCCTCTGTACTTTCCTCAGCTACTTTCAGGATTAACTCTTTAAGTCAGTTACAATGTAAAAATTCTGCTTTTAACAAAAAATAAACCTTAACATGTTGCACAAAATAAATGTAAGATGAGTTTAATGAAAGTATCAAACTTCTCCAGAGACTCAGAACACAGATCCACACATACAGCTATGCTCACAGTAGGATTCAATGTCTTTATCTGAACCACGCTTTACAAAAAACTTTTTCACACAATGAAATTCTTGCTAAGATGATGCCAAATGGATCAGCAGAAGCTGTAACTAAGGCCTGGATAACAAATGAATTGAGAAGACTGATGAGCTTTTTTTAAGAGGTCCTAGTTACCCTGGAAGCCAAGTTAAATCCAGAGACAATTGCGATTCGGCTCTCAGGAGAGGTACTTTTAGGACAACTATTGCATCACAGCCTCTTATGCATGAAGCACTGCAAGGTTTGATCTGCACAAAACATCTATATTGAGGGTGAGGACTTCCAAGGTACAAAATGACATCTCAGCAGGGACAGACAAGTAATTAGCAAGAATCTCATTAAATAAGGTGCTCCATGTTTGAAACATTGCTCCCGAAGAGAACAGAGCCTCTTGGGGAATTCTTCTGCCTCTTTACAAAGAGCTTAGTTTACACAAACACACGACTTGGCACAGATACTACTTTCAACCCAGTCTCAGAAACAAGTGGCTGTGAAGAAGCCTGGACAAGGGGGTGGCTTGCAAGCCCTGCTCCTAACCTGTGTAAGCTGAGAGTCCATCATCTGGGAAGCTCCCATACCAGCCGCCTGGTTTATCTGGCCTTCATAAACCAGTGTCTGGCTTCCATTCATTGGCTGATAGGGGGACCCAGACTGGGTTTTCACCACCTCCAAGGGCTGCATGCCTGGGAAGGCGGAATATGGAGGCTTCAGAGCCGTGCCTCCTGTCAGGACCATGGTGCTGGGTTGAGACAGACTGGGGTGCATATACACCTGAGACCTGGAGGAGAAAAATACACTCAAGTCAATATGTAGAAAACCTTTGGAGACTATAGACAGGCACACTCTGCCAAACCGTATCAGCAAGCAGTTCTCAGACTCTACTGAACTGACAGCTTAGAAGTAAGCTGTGATGCCACTTTCCATTTTAGTTACAGGGTTTTTTACTCCTACTTTCAAGCTCTTACAACCATCTCCTTGTGTTGTAGAAATATTCAACGGAATGACATTGTGTCCTACCCAAAATTTATGTATCAATATCCTGCACAATAAGCTCTGGGTTAGTAGTAAGGGAGGATTCAGGTTACCAGAAGTGTGCAGCAGTTTTGCAAAGCAGAAAAGACATATATTCAAACAGCTCTAGCAAAATAAGGGGTTTTTTTAAACCTCAGTGTCTAGGTTTTTTGTGGCTTTGAAGGATTCTCATCATTCACTCTCATCTCATGCAGGAAAGGGCGTACAGAGTACGATTCCCACAGCCAGCACAACTCTGAAGTGGATGTCTCATTCCTTCAATTCTAATATGCAGTTCCTGTAACCAAGTACTGTTGCTGTCAAGATTTGCGTTTGACTTCCTAATTTGAATTTGTCATCATTTTTTTTCCTAAAATGCGGGTATTTATTCTGTTCTTGTCTTATGGTTTCTATCTAATAAAAAGAGTTATTTAATGTTGCTATGCAGGTACTCAGCTCTGATCAAGCTGTCTCTTTGTACTCTTCCCAGGAGTAAGGCAAATAAAGTAAGCTGTAAGCTCTGGGTTTCTCACTAATGAGTCTCCTTACCAGCCTACAAACATCTTTCTACTTCCAAGATTTGCCTCACCATTTGAAAGGGTAGGCAGAGCAACTGAATATAATTTTTCAAGGATGGTCTTTGCCATTGTCCTACAAAGAAACACAGTACAAAGAGCCTTATAGGCCCCGATATCTTTGCTCTCCACCTCGGCAATGTTACTAGAGAAAGGAAGCAGGATGTCAACAACAAGGGAAGAGAAGACAAGTGTGGAGTATCAGATCAATGTACATGGCCATCAGGAACAGAAGAGCTCGGACCATGAGGCAATGGAAGCAGTTACCTGAAGGGCTGTATAGAGCTGTACATCTCTTGGGACTGGGAAACAGGCAGACCACCCCTCAACCCAAGCTGAGCTTGGGCCTGTAAGGACGTGTGGAGGGAAATGGGAATCTGTTGAGCAGCAGCAGCCTGCAGAAGAAAATAAGATTGACTGAGAGGTACAAGAGGAGCCAGAAGCTCTCCCAGGCTGTTAAAAATCCATCAGTTTCCTCCATGAGTCAATCTGCCATGACAATTAGCTATTCTGCATCTTTACCAAGCCCCTGCATCTTTCAACAGAACAGCAAACGCTGGCAGGGGAAGATACTGCATAGACACCCAAAAGGCAAGACCAACGCCTGCAAGAGGCATTTGATGGACACGTGAGGGGACCAACGCACTCCACATAGAACAGTCACTGACAATCCCGCCTCTCAACTGCCTGCACTTTTACCTTGAAGGGGCTCTTCCCAACCTTATTGGCAACCTATTTACTAAGGTACTGAAATTGCTCATGCGTATTGACTGGCTGTGGAATTTACTGAAAGTCACTACCTCATACAGATGCCTCAGCATCTGCTTCAGTTAAACCCAGTCCAAAAGAGGAAATCCCCCTCCATTCCCTTCAATTTCACTAACCTGTGACACCCACTGGGAAGCAGCACTCAAGGAACCTAAAGGGAGCCACATCTAAGCTCCTTTGGGCCATCAGAGAAATAAATGACTCCTCATTTCTTAATGCCACCCTGAGGGCTCCTTGAGAGACCACTAGCTAGTTGTATTTTCCCTTACCTGTTGGTAGCTTTGCTGCTGAGGTATTGTCTGAGGGACCAGGCGGGGCTGACTTGCAAACACATGGCCATCCAGATACAGAGGTGGAATATGGTTACCTAAACACCAGAGAAAGCAGGCTGTAAATTCGAGGTACAGGGGAGATACAGGCACAGTATGCTTGCACGTCAAGACTATGTCCTACCTCTCACAGCAACCACTTCAGCAAGTCAACACAAACATAGAACCCATTCAAAAGAGCCTGTAAAGCTCAGGAGTGCGCATACCAAAGCCAGCAGTCCACTTACAACAGCAGGCTTATTGAGAATTAATCCTATCTTTCTGTAAGAGGCTATATGTAAACCCAGGTTTCCCACCTCCACAATAAAAGTCATAGACACTAACAATTCAGGAATTGGGGAGCTGCACTCCAAACTGTTCCTACTGCAATCACCTCATCTTTGCAGCTAGGAGGGACAGAAAGAGCAAACATGGTGTTTGAGACCTTCACTCAGAGATCATATTCACCCCAAGGGTGGCAACTATTAGAAAGTGCTGTTCCACTCCTGTGGCTCTGTGCAGACTTGATCCAAACCATGAGATTTACAAGCAAAATTGGGGGGTGTGGGGGAGATCACCTGACTTGGACCAATCTGTTTTCCAAGTGGAAGCTACTAAGAGTCACTACAGTGTCCAACTCGCTATCACTTCTGCCCAGCGTATTCCACCCCATCCCTGAATTGAGGAGTGAGAAGGATAGTGCATGCATGAGAGGTTCTTCGGGACCCAGGAGTCAGAGAATCCAAATACATTTCCTTTTTCCAGATGCGCTCCTTAATTATACACACTAACATGGCTGAGCTTAAGCTTTCCCTCTAACTCAAGGACAGACACACCTTCCCGTCTCCCAGAGTTTTGCAAATTGTAAGCGAGTTTTTATTATGTACAAAGAGCAGAAGGTGCTCAGAACCCGTGATTTAAATAGCAAAATGAGCAGAGGTACAGTTGATATTTGGACTGCTGAAGTCTCTCAGCCATCAGTTTCTTCACTTCCCTTCTATTCTATCGAGCGCACAGTGAAGGGTAAGCAGGATCTATTGAGACATCACAGAGACTTGCTGCTCCTACACAGGGAAAGTCGCCCTTGTGCTAAGTTTATACCAGTCACACTCAAGTAACATTCTCCAAAGCAGGCAGACAGTCCCTCTTTCTATCTTGCCTCAACTGTTGTTAAGAATCTGTTAGATACCAGCCAGCTACGTTACATGGAAGCTCTTCTCCCCCTGCTCTTTGTCTACAAGAATCTGAGGATGATTCCTAGATACCAACCAGACAATGCAAATACTGCTGCCGCAGTTTGCAGGTACCTGGAATAGATGCAGAAGGTGCTACGGACGCCACAGGCATAGGAGGCATAGAAACTCCACCAAAAGAGCTGTAGCTGACACCGTTGGAAGCTCCAACACTGGAAGGAGGCTGGATGCCTGAGCCTGCGCCTCCTGGGGAGTTCTGTTCTGGTAAACTAGGAGAGTTTTCCCAAGCTTTACGAGCAGACTCCATCTATGGAAACGAAGGACAATAACTACAGACAGTTCAAATGGGGAGGACAATACTGAAGCCTAGAGTTGCTCATCTATGACCTGTTAGTTGAAACTCAATCTAGTCTAGTCATAGCAGAAAGCTGGAAGGTCTCAGGTCAAGGGGTTTCACACCAATTTCCAATGGGCAAGCATCCTTCACAAACACTCAAACCCCCTTGGTATTTGCTGAGCTTTTGGGATGGTGTTGTTTTTTGTTTTGGTTTAGTTTGTTTCTTTTTGTTGTTGCTGTTTGTATGTTTGGGTTCTTTCATTTGTTCTGGGGGCTTTTTGCCCTTTTTTTGTTTTTCGTTTCTTCTTTAAACCATCAGGCACCTAGGATCCCTGACCAGCCATCTTACCTAGCTACTGAAATAGCAGAAACACTCTGTTGCATTTGCTTTACAATTGGCAAGGACTTCAACAGCCCGGACTGTTGAAACACACGTCCTTCCACCCATGCTGAATAGCACATATGCACAACTTTTACAGAAGCTAATTAAAAATTTAGTAGTACTTAACAAAAAGCTCTGGGAAAGATCTCTCCATCCTCACTCTCTCCATACCCCGCTACACGGAGACACGGCATCCACACCTAGGACAAACACACATGCCAGCTTGCTTACCTTAAGGGTCAGGTCTGCAGTGGGGAAGGACATCGGGTTCAGGCCAATGCACCGCTGGAGGTGATGATCTCTTCGTAGAATGGGAATGGACTGCGTTAACCCTGCCTGAGGGGAGATTCGTAAATGGTGAATACTTTAGAAACTCTTCTGAGAACGCCATGAGCTACCAAGGCTGAGAGAGACTCAGCTGGCAGCTCTAGTAAATACACCTCAAAGGATTTAATCCTCAGTAGTATTGCAGCCTTAACCATGATCCACTCTGCTGTTGGAATAAGTCAAGCTTCGGTGATGTGCAATGACAACTTCTATGTTGAGTTACACCAGCTTCCACTTAAGCGTCAATTTGACCCAATAACTTCAATTTGCGGAAGAGTTACCCCTCCTGTCCCATATTTGGAACCTACCTAAATTTCAGACAAAAGTCGTTTTTGAAAGAGCACTTCTGAAAAGAAACACCTTCTAAGACAAACCTCCAAAATCAAACAGCCTACAAACTAAGACATTTCAAAAGCAGCTTTGTGAGTTTCTCACATCGCCACCCACAGCTGAGCTACAAGCTGGGCTTTCACTGTGGTCACTCTTTCACATATTATCATGAAATACCCAAATGGCTGCAATAAGCTAGGAAACATCCCAAAGGACCTGACTAACAAGTTCTCTGCCTTGCTGTGGCAGATGAGACCTTCTGAGGAAGCTGGCAGTCCGGGCCCAAACACACCACTATTTGCATCATGTCCATTACCAGTACTCTTTTGTGCCTCATAGGAGGAGAATGGTGATCTCAGAGATCTGCAATACCTCTTTGCTTTACACAGGTCACTGAATGGTAATGGAGTTACTCCCTATGTCATTTCTGAGCTAGTGATGCTCATTCTATCAAGGTACCTTGAGGGCACAGATTTCCATTACGGATTTTAGTCACATGTACTGCCTAAGCATTAAGTGTGAAGTCAATTGCAAAGAAATACACCTGCTCTCTTTGGAAGCATCTGAGGTTTAACTAAGGAGCATCTCCAATGAATCAATACCAAAAAAACACCAAAAAAAGAAATACTTACATTACTGGCCAAGGCGTCCTGCAATTTGGTGACTGGGTTAGCTGCAGTGCCAGAGGCAGAACCAGGTGGCAAGCTGAAATCAGAGTCCTGAAAAATCAAACCACACAAAATTCAAATCCAGGTCGAAGGGCCACCCGTCTGTTTCTCATGGTTAATGACTTTAGCCTGAATCATGACACTAGAAACTAAAGATTGTCCTCCAGTAAGCCTTGCTGAAAAGAACAAAAAGACACTTCTCAGCACTCAGCAGCAGGCAAACCCCAGAGGCACACAAAGGCTTAGATGGCCCTAATTTTGTCCCTCACTTTTTTTACGACCCCAGCTAATCCCCGGGATAATAATATTTCCAAAAGGATATTACACGTTTGCCAAGACATTTTGAGTACCCGATTTGTGTCAGTAACAAAATCTAAGGCAAATCTACAGCTGGAAGCTTCCTCTAAATAATCCTTCTGCCTCAAACCACCTTTCACATCTCAACAAGCTCAAATCACCAAGAAGATAAAATTAAATTAAATCCTCACTTTAGGATTTACTCCAAATTCAATGGGTGGCACAGGAAGTACAGAATCCACGTGAATTTCCACCCCGTTAACAGGGGGAATATTCCCTTCCAGCCGTTCCGTTCCCTCCGAACCCTTTCTGTTTTTCAGGGAGCGTTCGTTGCCGATTGGTCCAGGCTTGTGTTCCTTGTTCTGTCCTGAGCCTTGGTCTGAATCCTTAACAGGAAAGCAGAGAGGCTGAGACACAAAGACTGAATAACCCAACCTCAAGCCTTAAAAATGCTATCAAGAACAACACAACCACTTCACAAGATCTCTCACTATGTGCTCTGGCTTGGCTGCAAATCCAGATTACCTTTTTATCAGATTGCTTCTGCACTTGCTCCTTCTGGCAGTCAGGCTTTGGGTCGACCAGGCCAGCCCCATTCATCTCCTCTGGTTTGAGGGTGCCATATGGAGAACTGCGCTGAGAGGAGGTAGCGGAGGATTCCCGAGACTCCGCGCTCAAGTCAATGCCACTATCCCCCTGGCTGCCTTTAAAACCCTGCTATGCAAAGCACGAAATGTGTTAAAGCCCCGGACTCCATCCCAGCTCCACAAAGGAGGAAAAAAAATCCCAGAAACCAGCAAGATCATGTCCCCTTTTCAAATCACATTCTTGGTTAACTGCACAAGAGTTGGGCCTGACCTGCAGCATCCCTGGGCTGCTGCTTCAGCTCTACACAACCCTGAGACAGGTTAACCAATGCACCAACCAGACCATGGCTTTAGAATAAGGGAAAAAAAAGCATCCCACACAGCAACTAGGCTGAGATTGCCAACCTCATTTCACTTGTGACCCAAACCAGATTTGAACTCTGGTCTCCAAAGATGAAGCATTCAAGAACCTCCTCCGCCCTCTCTGCATTAAGGCTACAGCTACACACTGCTCATGGGCACGAGGCACACAGACATAACCACCATGGATTACACCATCCTCGACCACACTCTGCGTCCAGTTCGGAGCATAACCCTGGAATAGCTTTACCAGACAGTTACTCCAGATTTATACCCACATGTAACACCAAGCAGCGCTTGGCTCTCTAGGTCAAGATTTGAGCAGCATCAAGCTAAAAATCAGAATTGCAAAGAGACAGTTTAAAATTGCACAAGCAGAGCTGAGAGTCACTAGGCACAGATGGAGCAACGAGAAGCGTAAGCCGCCTACGTTAATATTTTATACACACAATACCTGAATGGCATATTGGGTGCCACTTACCTCAGTGGCGCTAGATTCGGTGCCATTAAACGTATTCACAGGCTTGCTCCAGGAGTCACTGCCAGGAGACTGAACAGAAAGAGCTGGAAGAGAACAGAGGGCAGGGTGTTTAGAACACAGCTGTGAACATACCTTGTACACTGTGCACGTTACGCTAGTAACTTTCCATTTCTAGACCCGAGATAGGATATTTTCACCACTGCAGAAAGCTAGTGTTGCCCGATCAGCTGAGACATGACACAGCACAGAGAATACAGAGTATGGAGAGCGAGAGTAGAGAACAGGGAAGAGATTTCTTAGGAACATGAAAACAGGAGGAAAAAAGGGCAGAGATAGAAACGAGGAAAGCACTAGCTACTCAGTGCTAGAGGATGAGAAAACAGAGGAAAGCAAAATAAGAAAATGGCTGAAGTAGATCCAGCCCAAGAGGCTAGCAAATGCTGTACAGCAGGGTCTCAACCTTACACAAAGACTCAAGAAACAGACTAGGAGACTGACATGGTGAATAACAGGAGGAGGCTGGTTGAACAGTGTAGCTTTGAACAGATGTTACTCCAGATGCCTGCTAGCTCCCCTCCCACTTCCAGCATCAAACAAGAGAAGGTTGTCTCCTCTTAACCACGGATATCCTGTCCTTCCTGCACACACCAGAGGATTCCCTAGACCTGCAAAACACTTTGGAACAAACGGACCCAAACTCACCTGGGCTGTTGCTCTCCCAGATCTCTGTGCCCAGGCTGTTTCCAGACACTGTTACGTCACTTTGCTCCAAGCACAAGCTGTTCTGCTTCTTAGCAAATCGAGGAGGAATGCGAGACTGAAGGACACGGGCCTTAGCTGGTGCCTGAGAAAGAAAAGGCACAGGCTGTTAAGACCTGTCACTGCACTGGGCTAACACGGCCTGTTCCTGGCAAGTTCAAACCCTCGATTTCTAAATGCTGTAATGTGAGAAGCCCCCAACTCAAGTAACAGAACCAGGAAGTAATTCTGACTCCCTCCCCTCCCTTTTTTTTAACGGACCCTGCAGCTACAGTGAACAAAGCTGCCTTCAGCAGCATCAGATTTTTTTTGGAGTTGAGAGGATAGGATACAAAGCAAAGCAAAATTAACACTACAACAGACTTGCTCTGATTAATCAATTAATAATTTCACAATACAGATATGGCTCTTTCACAGAGCCAAGATCTGAATAGAAAGAGAAGCACACAGCTGCAACTGCAAGACCTTTCCCACTGCACATTCTCGCATTGTCTTCAGCTCAATTTTAAATATACCAAGCAACCAGGCTTTTATAACTTTGCTTGCGAGACTCTCTGAACCAACCACAAGCCCTCCTTGTCAGGAAGCAATTACAAACAATGCTTTTTATTTGCATTTAGTCCTCCAGATTTCACTAAGTCTTCTTTCATGTCAAAATATTCTTGTATCCCCCTAGAAATTGCAGTCTTCCAATACATGGGGACAAATGCACCCCTCTTAAACATTACTTAACTAAGCTATCCACACTGCAGTCTTAAATCTTTTCTTGTAAATCAATTCCTTTATCCTTTTACGAACATGAAACTGTCAGTGCTTCTTCCAGTTTGTTAATTGCTTTCTGGTCAGGTGCCCAGACACAAACATGACACCTCTGGCAAGGAAGCTACCACACTGGGCTCTACCAATAACCTGTTGTTGACACAGAGAGGGCACAGAGGTCTTCCACTGCTCACTGCTGCCCAATATCCCACCAACGACAGCCAGCAACTGGGTTACCAAGCCAAGTTGCTTTGGATGAAGATCACTTTAGAAAACCCCCCTTAACTCACAAGTAACAATTCTGCTAGAAATCAAGACCAGTCACATTTAACCAGCCATCCTTTTCAAGCCAATGGCCCCTGCCCATCAAAGCCAAAATATGCTTCCTGGGCCTAATACAGGATTTATCCTACCTTGGCCAACTGCATGTTTTTCTGCTCATCTACTTTTTGGGGTCTGTTCCTCTGACTGCAGTCCAAATTGCTTATTCTGTTAAGCTTTTTCTGCCTCCCACTCCTCACCTGAGCAGCCTGTTCCTTCTTCCTTCGCTCCTCTTCCAGCAAACGACGCTGCTTTTTAGTAAGAACCTCAATGAAGCCTTCAGCTGCCATAGAACCGACTTCATTCTCTTCTGCCGTGTTCGACACACGATTATCGATGATGGTACCTGAGCAAAGCATATACCAGGAAGAAACTGTATACGTGAACGCATATAAAGCTTTATAATTGCACTGATTTAAAGAATGCATGGGATCCATGCTACAGGCAAACCAGTTCACCATCAGCACTGCACCTAAGCTTTGAAAACTAAGCCATGGTAGTCTGTTGACATCTACCAGTCACTTTATCCTGCAGAGCTTTGCTCTCCTCTGCCTCAACATAAGCATGTTCCAGCTGGGAGAACTTCGGAACATGAGCTGCGTGGTAACTTGGGTAACTTTAGGTGTAGTATCAGTTGAAAGAAACCTCACATCTTTCCAAATACTACTAAGGACAAAACAGGCACAGCTACTTTTGAAAACACACCCATCACCTCTGGATGTAAAACCTCAGTCCTACAAATGGCAAAAAGCTGAGCTGTTCTAATGCCAGTGGTTTCAGAGACTCATTTCTTGCCTCCTTGCCATGAGCTCAGACTCAAACTCGACACTGGTTGCTCTCTCAACGTCCTTCGCACTACATAAGGTATTTTCGGCTTGAAATTTAACACCTTAGAAATATGGAAAAAACCTTAATTTCTCCCTAAACCCAAACTTTCTACAGAAGAAACATAAGAGACACTGTCAGATCTGGCTGATAGTTTGGGTTTAAAATTTAAAGCCATCTTTGTCTTCCCTGTTTACATACACTTAAGTTTCTTGTTTGTGTAAATTAATGGGAAATAATCTAACCTGATAGTTAACATTATACTGGATTGAATCAGCCTCACTTGAAGTTGTCACAACGCATTATCCCTTTTAAAACACAAATGAATTAAGCCACTTACTTCCATAGCTCAGTTCAAACTGTGACAAGGCCTCTCCCTTCTCGCTTGCTCTTTGGGCAGTGGATTTGGGCTCCTTCTCTGTCTTTTTACCAGACACCTCAGCACTCTCCGAGTTAGCATGGGAAGCCCTATCCAAGCTGTAAATGGAGTGGCTGCTCCCACCACTGGTGTTACCAAGGCCTCCTCCTTCTTCTGGAGATCTACAAGGAAAGAAGGGAAAGCAATCACATTTGTCACTAGAAGATGAGTACAAGTAGCAAGAAGAAAACATATGGGCTGTGTTTTCTTTGCCAGGTTTCTAATCACATCTCATCCTTCCCCAGCCTCTGTTCAACTGAAGCAGACATTAAATTCTGAGCACACAACCCATTACAAGGATGTTACTGGGGAAGTGGGATGGAAACAGAACAATACCTGCACTCATGAGTCAACCAAAGTGCTGCCCCCGCAACAATATATTACCCTAGCTTGTCCCCACAGGGAGGGCTCTCTGCTTCTATACAGTGTCTCCTACCCTCCTATGACACCGCTCTAACAGGTCCCCTGCTCCTCTTTGCAATTAACATGCATTTATTCACAAGCACCAGGTGAGGGGAAAGGAGATGGCAAGAGGCTGACAACACTGAGAAAAAAAATAAAGTAGTTCTCCTATTTTGTTTCTCCCTGGGATTTTTTGACCCTTTGACCACCATCACACACAGCTCCCCAGCAT
Organism: Rhinoptilus africanus; assembly: GCA_013400135.1. NCBI lineage: Eukaryota > Metazoa > Chordata > Aves > Charadriiformes > Glareolidae > Rhinoptilus > Rhinoptilus africanus. The sequence continues at coordinate 40,124 of VXBO01014505.1, forward strand.
TCAACTCACAAGACAGACACGTTCGGGGGGGACGCTTCCCCCTTCCTTTACTTTCCCTTTCTATCTGCATGCATCTTTCCATACATCAGCTCTCCTCTCCCTTAATTACATATAAACTACTATTACTTACTACATCAAGGATTTGGGGGACATGGGTGTAAGAGGACAGAAAAAAAAAAGAACAAGTTGCCTATTTCTCAGTGCTTTAAACCCAATACAAAAAGAACTTTTTCTTCTTTGCCTGCTAAAGGAAAAGGATAACAAGGAAGCTGTCAAACTGGCCCAGGACCAAGGCCCACCTAACCCAGCGCCCTGTTGATCATCAGATTCTTCACAGGACACTTGCAAGGAAACACTAAAATCCCTGGTGTCACAGCTGTCTTAAAACACTCTGAGGAGGAACTCCTCCTACCAGGCTAGGAACACACAGCACTGCTTGCCATCCATCACTGGTCTCCATTAAGGTCTAAGAAAAATATTTGCTCAGGCAAAGCTAGGGCTGGCAACATCACACACTGCGCTCATGTCACAAACACAGCACTAGGAATCCAGGATAGCGATGCTCAGCCTGCACAGCTCACAGCAGCCCATCCCAGGAAAACCTAACCCTCCCTTCTATGCTCTGCTACACTCCACTGGGGACCCATGATAGGAGCAGAAGGACACAACAGGTTTGATGTAAAGGACCAGGATTTCCTTTATTATCTGTCATGCCTCTAGTGAGAGGCAGTCAAGAGAGTAGAGAGCTGCCTTGGCACAAAACTAAGGTCAGCAAGAGCAGCACACGTCATGTCCACAGCATCTCATCAACTTCCATAAACCTGAATTCCCAGCACTGAAGCAAAGGCATCAACTGTTTGTGAAACAGACAGTGATGAAGCCCGTGGGTGCCGTAAGGCTGGATTAACGGTGCTGAAGTCACCTGCACTAGATAAAAAGAAACACAGACAACAGCTCCTTGCTCACAGTCCAGCCCTTCTCCAATCCTCCAACATCAGATAAGCTATCTGTACATCAGGATGCAACTTTACCTTTTGCTTTTAATCAGTGTCCCATTCTGCTGGCTCTCATATCTGGAAGCTGCTCCTACGCCAGTCCTGACGGACTGCTCCACAAACCCTGCTGGCTCGGCCTTGCGGCTCTGCCTGTCAACAATCGGCCTTTGGCTTGAGAAGCTCCTCTTCGCTAGCTCCCTCTTCTCTCCCAGGCTGCCGTTCCCGAGGCCACCCTCTAGCTGGCCTTCGCTCTCTGCAACTCCGTCTCGCCTCTCCCGCCGCTCGCTGAAGTCGCTGCTTTCAGATGCTGTCTCCCACTCCTCATTGGCATGGTCGGATGAGTTCTGGTAGGACAGCTCAGGAGACCGTCTGCCCGAGATGGTGCTCTTCTCTGCGGTGGTCAGCTTGGGTCTTCCAGGCCACTGGCTGGGCAGCAGGTTGGGGCCTCCCTCCTCAGGGTTCCACTGGCCGACTGATTCCCTCTCTTGCCTGAGGCGCCTGAATCTTGGTGGTTTGTCTTGGCGGGGGGGACGTCGTCTCCTGAAAGGCCTGTTTTCTATGTTCTCCTGGTCCGCGGAGTAATCTTCCTGGAAAAAGTGCCTTTTGTCATCCAGATGACTCTCATCAAAAACCCGGCTAGAGAAGGAATCCACGTGTTTGTAAGAATCCTGAATGTAGTCCCTGTCAGACTGTTGCCTGCTCCCAAAAGTGTCCGATGGAGAGGTGTGGCTGTACTCCTGCCACCCTGCTCCCCCACTCCTGCCTTGCCACTGGGTGGGCTCCTTACCCATGAAACCCCTTCGCCCATAGCCAGAGTTGCTCAGTCTTGGCGGCAGTGATCTCCCAAAAGCTCTCGGGGCCCTCATCTTAGGATCCAGACTAGTGTGATCATCAGAATAGATTTTGTTGGACCTCCAAGACTCTTTGAAGTCTCCCTTTTTCAAATCACTGTCCTCTCTGTCCAGCACAGAGCCTTCATTGCTGTTCTCTGATCCCCTCTGCCGGCGACGCTTGGGGAGCTCCTCGTATTCTGACCCTTCACTGTGCGTCTCACTTGCAATCCGGCGCCTTGGTTTGCCTCTGGGGAAGTCCTCTGGCTGGTTGAACTCCCGAAGCCCTCGCCCTCGGCTGCTCCGCTGGTTGTTGTAGACTCCCCGGCTGCCCACAACAGTGCCTCGGCCTCTGAAAGTGAACTCTCTGAAGCCTCTCCCTCGACCACGGCCTTGACCTCTCCCACCAAAGGCTTGTTCCTCATCAATGAAGATCCAGTTGTTTCTCTTCGTTGGAGGTAGATCACCAGACTCTCTGCATAGCTTGTTCTCCCAGGTTCTTTCTGGCTTCTCTTCCTCCTCCTCTTCCTCTTCTTCCTCTTGAGATTTCTCAGCCTCTCGGGCAAGGCTGGCTTGGGAAGAACCTTTGTCATCCAGCAGATAGCGTGTGGAGTTCAGTAAGGCTGCAGAGTCATCTGACTCATTTTCTACTTTCTGAACAGCCGCTTTCTCCTTCTGTGGGCGCGAGGTGTCCTCACCCTCCAGTTTAACCTTCTCCATCTCCTTCTCCTTCTCTTCCACCTTGAGGGCTTTCAGGACTGGTTTTTTAATCGGGCCCGATCGCCGTGTCCTCCCCATCTGCTCCTGGTGCTGACCACTGGTGTTCCGGTTCTCAGGAGCCCACTCTGTTGTCTCTTCAGCAGGCTGTTTGGTATTAGCTCCTTCTTTCTTCCACGGGTCAGCACTGAATGGCTGTTCCTCCCTGGGCACTTCTTCAGCAACCTCCACTGCAGTCTCTGCAGGTTTCTGATGGTGGCTGATATCCCAACCATTATATTCAGGCTTCTTCTCTGCTTGGATAAAATCAGGCTCCAGAGGCGAACACCTCAGGCTTGCATGGCGGTTGCCAGAAGAAGCTTCCTGCACGGTCTCCTGATGCTGAAACAAGAGATCTTGGCCTATCCTCTGAGAGGACAGGCAGCTGTCAAAGTCTGCTTGGGCCTTCTTGTCAAAAGCACTCAAGTACTCCTCCCCTCTCTCCTCAAAGAGATCTCGCTGGGTGCTCAGACCCTCTGGCCTTCCAGAAGATGCAGAGTAATTGTCATTCCTGAGCAGGAAAGAAAAAACAAACAAAAGAAAGTCAGCTAACAGAGAGAACAGCATGACTCCAAGGGTCCACACTGGACACAAGAGGTGGAAACAAAGAAATAAATTGGGGTTTGCTCTAAATCATGAGGGAATGAGCCTATAAATACCTGAATGCTGGGCATATCTGCTGTGGCCCCTGGCTGTACTGCCTGGTTTGTCAAATGAATGGGTGATAAAGAAAGCAGTTCCTATGATGGGCAGCAAACTTAAGAAATAAAAGGAGATTCAGACTCCAACATGTGTGGAGATCTGAAAACAAGGAATTGGTTTCAGAAAGTCCCAAAGAATTAGAAGGCAAACTAGAAAGTATCAGAATTTTTGACTCATTGTTTTCTGTACCTACCCATGAAGGTGACAAGTGCCTCTCTCCTACCAAACAGGCTTGTCAGCCTTGACTGGCATCAGATAGAAAAACCTCTGAATACCCCAGTCTGTAAGCACTTCCACAACTTAAACACTCAGGAGTGTGAGGGTGCTACCAGATTAGTACTTGGCCTGTTCAGAGGTGTCTTTTGGGTCAACTCTACACCTGCTTTTCAGCAGGAGATGACTTACGGCAGCACCTCCCATCACAGCACGTACGAGGACAGGGAAGTTCTGTACTCACCTGGCATGCAGCCCCTCCATGGTCATGCTGTCAGCCTGTTTTTGATGTGACAGGGAGTACCCTTTGCTCTGCAGAGATGCGTAGGTCTCCTGGCCCCACACCGGCACAGGGTCCAAGGGAGCAGTTTTCCTTTCCGCCTGCCCTGCCTGACAGTTCTGATCTTCAGACCGACAACTGCTCCCTCCGATGGAGTCCTGCTGAATCATGGGCTTCATAATTCCTGGTCACAACAGAATTCATACCATTAACACTAGGATCTCACAGCCAAGAAGAATTATGAATCTACTGCTAGCTTGACACCTCTTCCCTTCCAGGGCAGCGGGCAACTGTAGCCATGGAAACCTTTCCAGTAGAGGGGAGCCTGTGCTTGGGAAGCACATACACAGCTGGAAAATACACAGCTGGAATTCCATACACAGCTGGAAAATATTCCTGGAGTGACACAGAAGTTGACACAGCTTTCAGAGCCCAGCCTACACAGAACACTACACACCATCACTGGCTTGGAAGCAAGGTGTGTGAAAACGAACCACAAACTCAAGGGGATGATTTATATACCCTGATGCTTATATTCACACCTTTGAAGATAAGAAACAAAGCAGGAAGGTGCTAGGAGCACACAGCTCAGGAACTACAGGATTTCTCCATCATATTTCCTGAAGGGGGTCTGTTAAGATTTCACATGATTATAACAACTCCCGAACTGATCCTTCTCCTCCAAGGGACAACACCTGCTTTTACACCTGCTAAGGCTCCAGAGCTGTTAGGGAAGCTCTACCATTGCACAGCAGGGACAGGCAAGCATAATCCCTCCAAACCTCCCTCGCTGCAACTGACTCCTCATCCCTAGAAAAGGTCAGTCACAGACAGCCAAGAGAAAGTCTGGACAGAGGTAGGACGGGTAAAGCACTGCAACTTTCCACATATGGACCAACAGAACAGCCACAGTAAAGGGAAACATTGAAAACACCCTACCTGAAGGGTGAAGGGCTGAAGGGTAGAAATCCACGGGGGTGCGACTCTGGGCCATGCGAGGGTCCATATAAGAGGGCATCATCATCCAGCGAGGATCAAAGCCAAGCATCTGGGGGTGTGGCGGGTAGAACGTCCGTTGGGGATGCGAATGGGATGGGGGAGGATAGACTTGCTGCTGCTGCCAGTGCTGCATCTTGTACAGCTGCTCCTGCAGGGAAGAGGGATGGGCCGTTTGACATGAATGGTCGTGGTGCCAGGAATCCCATTTGCAAACTGGCCAGACAAAGGGGAACACATTCTGTGTGTCAGAGGCTCAGAAACAGATCAGATGGGCGGGCAGAGCAGACAAGGACAATTCAATACCAACTGGGAACATGGCAGTTGTTGTTATCTCTAAATACCCAGAACAGCCAGAATATGTTGCAGGCAGAAGCGCAGCCAGAATCTCACACCACTACGGGCCACGCTACACGGTCATATGCAAGGGATCACCTTCAAGACTGGAGTTTGCATTTTCTCAATACTTTTATGAGATACAGGATGGTTTCCAGTCAAACACAATTTCCTAACCGGAACCAAGTATTTTAGAAGATGTTGTTCTTTGGAGGAAATGCAACTACAAATTATTTAGTGTGTTATTTTAAGTTATTATACATTAGTTCTCCTCATGTTAGCCGAACAATTAGATAAAAACATCCTAAAGTCAATTACAAGAGCTATTAATATTTTACAGTATTTTCCATGCATCCTCCAGAGATGGGTGACACCTTCGAGTTGTTTCCCGTCTCCCACGTGGCCAGTCCACTTTCCTTCAGCTGAGGACTGTCACGATGTTAATGTGATTTGACATTTAACTTTTGCCAAAGGTCCAAGAAGAACCTATATTCAAAGGTAACTGTGTGTATTGAAGAAAGCTTTCAAAAGGTAAGCAGCTCCAATTAACATGAAATATGTCTATTTACCTGTCAAATTTTCCTTCATATTTTCTTAGTAAGCTTATAACGGTCAGATACTTTAACCGTTCATAAAAAAAGGCCAATCCCCTACTGCAGAGCAAGAGAGACCCTTAAATCTGAACCTGACACATGCTTACGGCAAGACAGAAACTCAGATAAATGCAAAGATTACATGAGTTATCTAGTGCTCCTGTACCTTGGAGAAAATATTTTGTTAATGATACTAACATTATTTTTTTGTTATTTTCATGGAACCATCGCTACCAAAGCAGCAATACAAGTCACCCAAAATACAAACTGCCTCATACATACTAATGACAGAGAATAAGAGAAAATAAAATGAAAATTTCATGTTCTTCCAGTAGCAATGACCTGCGGTATTATTAGCATGACAGCAAAGACATCCAATTCTTTTTATTTTAAGAGCAACTCTTTTAAAGAGTAACATTAGCAGTGCTTGCTGCTGTACATTTGAATCATGAAAATGTCAACTGCCCGGTAACAAGCACAGGGGAACATTCATAAAAGAGCAATTACTGAGCTTCCAAGCAAAAGTCAAATGTGAGCTCTTCACTAAGGTTTGCAGCATCATTGATTATATCACATTTCAACTGGTTATTCTATGAAGAATGGCAATTAACTTTGCATTATCTCCAGCCCAAATATTCTGTCCCTTGGTTTGACTCTGCTGCCCTAAGGAGGCTCACTGCCTCTGGAAAAAGAGCTGAACAGCACGTATGACACACAGCACTGTAAAGCTGAGCAAGATGCAAGACATATAAAGCATTTACGGCTGGTCTCTCAAAACCTTAGAAGAGAGTTTTCAATAAAACAAAAATGAAACCGTGAAGACCAAACATTTATAGTGCAAAGAAAGTAATGATAAGGAAGAGCCTCGCAGAAGAAAACTTGGGTAGGCAGAAGATAAGAGGAGGTGTAGAAGACCACTCCTCTGCAAAGGCAGGAGGTGGAACGAGAAGGGGACTGCTTCACAACCCTCACGTTCAGTCCAGAAGCAGACTCCAACCACCTGCCAACCTAAGCATAGTTTGCCCCTGGCAAGCAAACAGCTGCCCGTGTCTAACAGGGTAAGGGCACAGCAAGTGCAAAGTGAAACGGAAGCAGCTGGTCCCCAAAGGTTTTCCTTTCCCTTGGCCTGTCTATTCAGCTCCCTGTCACTGCAGCTGCACTGAAGAGTGTCACTCATCCTGTGCCAGGGAATAAGAACAGATGCTCACCAGGTTCAGTGCCAGCCAAAGGCATCAGAGACTTCACCGGATCAGGCCTACAGCAAGTACCAAGGTAGCCACAACTGCTGTCTTGGCTTTGGACATGGGAAGGAGAACAACCCCAGCTTCTCTTGCACACACACATTTGCAAACCAGAGCTCTGCTACAAACCACGTAGTCCTAAGATTTCACATAGTCAGGAGACACTCAGATAACCGTACAACACAAGTCAGCATTTCTGACAGCAGTGTCTATTTTTCTCCCAGGCAAGTGACAAACATGGCCTGCCCATGCCTCTCCCCAGCCACACAAAGCCCTAATCACAATAGCTCCAACATCACAGGGTGGACATAAAATTCATGAAACCTATATAGAGCACTTTTACCCCTGTCAGACAGGACACATGTGTGATCAAATGTACCAAAAATGGCCAGGGCAAAACCCCCATTTATCACCCCCCAGCCTAAAGACAGTCGGTTAGTGCTGATGGTGTTGAGAACCAACCACACACAACAGTTTGGGGGGTGGGGGGTCCAAAGGAAGAAGGGTGGGAGTGTCACACCTATTACCTGCTGCTGTTGCTGCTGCTGCCTCTGGAATCGTGGGGGAAGAGACTTCTGGTATTTGTTGAATTCCTGTGCTGGAGAGGGAGCTTCTCTGAGCTCCTCCTCACTGCTGCTTTGGGCTGCTGCTGCTGCTGCTGGGGCAGGAGTCTCCTCTTCCAGATAGCCAACAGAGACATCCTGTGCATGAAACTCAGGAGTTGCTGCAGAGAAGGAAATAAGCCTTGATATTCTGATCTGTGGCCCATGAGCACTTTCTTAATATCATCATCCAATCATGAAAAGATCAAGAGACCTGTTCCAACAAGATCTCTGCCAGCACAACTGACTGAGCACGGTTACAGCCAACCAAAGAAGTTTACATTTGTTTTAGCAGGATTTTTTTTTAAATGAACCTTTATCACCGATCCAAAATACTCTGCAGAATACATGAAGCAGCTGATCTCTCAAGTGCAACTGAAGTACCCTCTGAACACGCCCTCCCAGGAATTCCCCCACACTTCCAGTAAGAGATCAGCACAGTAACAAAAAAAGCCGTTTTTACAAGGTGAGGCAAGCAATGTTTCTGTACCTCTACGGAAGGCATGACCATTCTCTTGCACAACATTTTTCTCTGTGCTTGGGGGTCGCGCGTCTTCATTCTCTGTGTGTTTCTGGGTCTCGCTGCTTTTCTGAGCCAGTTTGCATTTCTGATCAAGTTGCTTCAGCTTTGCAGCGCAGGCTGCCAGACGCTCCTCCCTGGCTCGACGCTCCTCCTCTTCCCGTCGTCTCCTGGCTCTCTCAACAGCCTCCGAGATCTCAGAGTGCACAAACTTTTGTCTCGGTGGCACCTTTTCTTCTTTATCCTCAAGGGACTGCTGCCTGAGAATACTTCCCAGCGCGGGCTTCTGCTAAAGGAAAAACATTCCTTAATAAGTATGACCCAAACATCTCCTGTATCTGAGAAAATCCCCTCCTGACTCCCTCCCCTCTATCCTCACGCACAACAAATCCCCCATTTGGTGGGGAATTATTGCTATCTGATTCACTATCTCCATTTTCTCACTGTCTGACAATCCCACTGCTCTGGACCAGCTTCCATTTCTTTTCTTTAATGGGAGTGCTATGCAGATGGATTTCTCTCCGGCTGGGTATAAACAAAGAGTTGAGAAATTCATCAGCATCCTGTTTTCAATAACATGTCAAACTGGCCTCTTGGGGAGAGCGATTCATTGCATCCAGCAGCACAAGCCCACTCGCATGACTTCAGCCTACCTGGTACTCAGATGCAGAGCTCCAGCCATTCAGCTTCCTCGGAGGCTGCTGTGAATCCTGCACTTTCCGGGCTGATCGGGACAAGCCCACTGAGTCGCCCCAGTTCTTTCCTTCCTCCACGGTGTGTTTGACATCTGCACTGTCTGCAGAGCTCAGGGACAACTGTTGCTGCCTTCTGGGATCCCAGTTGTTCCTGTCATATAAACGGCTTTGCTATTACATATGCTACTTGACTCAAAAGGCACTTGCAGTCTTATCAAGTCACAAAGGCAACTGACTAACAGAAAGATTGAAAAACCAAAAAGACACCAGAACAAGCAATACGCTATTCCTCTTAAGGTGCATAAGGATTAACATCACTATTGTGCAGCAGGATAAAGGTGAGACACAGAAAGGGGAGGAAGAAAAAAGCCTGGGATCGTGGCACTCAGCTTCAAGACCCATGCACACCCTCGAGGATCACTCAAACAAAGGCCAGTGGAATCAACACAGTATGGATCAGGGGGAACAAACCACAACCTTTAGAGCAAGTTTTAAAGAGATCATAGTACTGTTTACTTTTACTGAAACAACTGTAGGTGTGAATATAGCCACTTCTCACCACTTCTGACGTCCATCTTTAAGAGTTTCTTCCTCTTCCTCATCTTCACTAAACTTCAGTTTCTCAGAGTAATCCACTTCATCATGAATGCCTACAAAGGCAGAATTGAAGAAGGGATATATCAGAGTAAAGAAACAGGTCCCTTCTCCTGATAAAGTTTATGACCTCTCTGGCATTAAACGAAAGAACACACAGCCTTGGTATAAACTACTCAGAAATCCAGACTTCCACCATAGCTACTGGAAATTAATGCAAGTAGTGTGGACCCACTATGCTGAACAGCTGGGCTGGTCCCAGAAAAGGAACAGCAACCAGTTTGGGAATGGGGGCTGCAAATAAGGAGACAGTCACAAAGGTAGACTGTGTGTAATTGAATACTGTACCCCTGACTGAAGGGTGGAACTAACTCTCTTTCCCAGCAGCCTTACTGCTACCCTCCTGCTGTATGGTGTTTTCAGTTTTTAGGAGTCTTCAGATCCGGTTCCTTGAGCATAGCGTGATGGAAGGATCAGAAGGATCCATTGTGTCATCATTTACACCAACAGCAATTTCACAACTAGACAGACCACTCTTTGCTGCTTCTCCTCCCTTTGAAACAGAGCCACCAGAATATCCTGGCTATTTCATGCTTCAGGAAGGAGTAACCACTTTGCTTCACCTCCTAAATTCCTGGCTGAAGCTAGAGAACAGAAGCACTTTACCTGCCCATCCATCATCTGCATCAGTGTCTAGTTCATCCAGCCCCTTTAGGTTCTCGGCATTGATAATGGTGGGCCGAGGTGCTCTCTCTATATGCTGCCGAAGTGGACGTGCTGGGCGAGACAGGTTGAGCCTGTTCTCTTTTCTACAGGGAAATGCAAAGAAATGGTTAGAAACAGAAACAGCAAAGAATAGAATGTAGAGCTGAGTTTGTAACAGTGAAATCAGTCCCTTTCTACCATGCACTTATATACAAGAGCTTGAAGTTTCTCTCCCTCTCCAGGAAAGTTTCTTTCCCTTGTGTACCTGGTACCCACTGCCTAGGGCTTACAGATCAAAGGGCAACCCTTCAAGTCCAGGATCACACACAACTACTTCTCGCTTCCACCTGCTCTTCAGACACACAGTGCTTACAGTCCTGCAACATTTCGAATGCTGCTGTAGTTGGAGCACTGCTTCTTTGGGTAAAACTGAAGTTTCCTCTGTGGCTGCCTGCAGCTTCACCCACGTAACAGGATCCTTGGCCCGAATTTTTGCATAGCTTAAGGTTCAAATCACACTCAATCTGCCTCTCGATTGGACAGTCATGGCAGCCTTACCCATCCTGGTCATTCATCTGGTATTGTCTGAAAGGTACCCGGGGCTCAAGCCGAAGCTGAGGAAGGGGGAAAGACCCTCGGTCCAGCGATGCAGGAGTCTCAGATGGCTGCTGTGGACACATCTGGAATAAGGCAAAGCAGAATAGTCTGATTTTTCTCCTTGCTACAGGAACAGATAAGGTTACACACGAGCATGGTAGCTGCATCCGTGCAAAGGGAAAACAAACATTTCATGTCTGGCTGCTTAACAGGCCACGTGCTAATGGTTACCCTCTCCAGCTCTAGAAGGAAAGCAGCAACTTTTCCTTGGGCTGAGCAAGGCTCTGTTACACTATTCTAGCACAAAAGGGTAAATGCACAACAGGAGAAACTAAAAATAGATCAAGAGAAGGATCCCTGACCAAGCCCTGGGAACCAATTCAGAGTCCAGATGACAGACCTCTCAGCTGACTTTAGACACACAGACACACTGTAAGAAGCAAGGATGTTATACAGGTCTGGGGACAGGGCAACTTACAAAAGCAGGTAGCATGTCATGGTATGTAGGCGGTTGGTAGACATTTCCCATGAACTGTGAAGCCCCTTTGCGGACAGGCTGAGCTGGGCGGAGAGACGGCTCCTTCGGATCGCTGGCACTCACTGAGGAGGGGGCTCCATCTCCCGTACTAGAGGTCTTGCTGCCCAGCTCAGCAGGGGAGGCGGTCAGAGACGTGGCAGAGGTTATGTTCCTCCCACCGCCCTCCCTCCAACTGGTGACATCTGGAAAGGAGGTTAATAATTGTGTTACATTTGGAAATGCAGACAGTCACTCTGCCAAAAAGTCTCAAAACTCAAATACTCTGGTCAATTCCTAACTATAGTGAGCATTCAGAAAAACATCAGAGATTGAGGAAAATTTCCAAAAGCATTTATTTTCCCAAGAGACTAGCAGCATCAGCCATTACTAAGTAGTTGCCACATCAGTGGTATCCTTATTTGTCAATAAGCCAAAATTCCAACCAACTCTGCTCCCCATCTCCACCATCCTAACCCTGCAGAATTAAGGCCAATTAGATCATGGACAAATACTCAAAGAGAAGCCACATTACACCACCCACTCATTTCACTTGTGACTCTCCCTTCGCCCAGGGGGAAGGGGCCTGCTTTGCAATACCACACAGCAATTTTAATGAAACAATGTAATAGATGACAGTCCATACTTGGCTGTCCAGACCACAGAACTCAGGCAGCGAGCATCAGCACTACAGGAAAATCCGTGATCATTTGCTAAGCAGCTTGACACATGTGAGCTCATAAAAAGATAAAAGGAAATGTAGGGATGGAATATCTAATCCTATCGCAAACTGGCATTCCACTGCCCAACACAGAGTCTATGGAGTTATGAGCTGGGGTAGGGCAGAATGACACAATCCTTCACTTACTCTGAGGGCGGAGGCTTGGTCCTGGCCCATACGACGGATCTAAGGCGCCCTTTTCTTTGCCAACCTTGTCCTGCTCGCCAGCTGCTTTCAGCGTCGGAAATTCCTCGGGAGAGAAGGATAACAGTCGGCTTGAGGCCCTTGAACCTGTCAGACAAATAAATGTGGGACTCAGAGAAGATCTTTCCACTTTTTCAATTCCCTTACGAGATCAGCCTGAGATCAGGAAACAGGCTTCCTGAGAATCTGGGCCTCCAGGATATTTAAACCCAAATTACTATCGTACCAGCACCTCATCTCACAACCAAAACGCTCCCAGACACTGTCACCAACACAGCAACACATGTCCTCACCCAGCACTCCCACACTCTTCATTTGGGATCTTCATTTAAATTCTCATGTTCAACGAAGTCAGAGTGAACGTTCTTGGCTTCCAATTATTTTTGTGAAGTACAAAATTCAGACTGAGGCAGAGATATTAATCTACTCTTATAGATGATAAACTGTTACCAAGTACATTTCTATTCAGACTCTTTCTTCTCCAATCTCTGGGGAAGTCTATTGTTGGTATTTCTGGCAATATACTCAGTAAAAGTCCACAGATACGGACCAAGTGCTACATGCCCTCCTCCCTGCTGCACTATTTTTAAGATGCAGATCACTGGCCAGATCAGGCCAGGTTCATTTCTTGTCATTCGCAAATTGTCTTGCTGAGTCATCAGCCACCCCAGAATCACAGCTTTCTGTCCATTCTAAAGATCTGCCAGTGACTGCAAAACAGAACACAGCCATTCTCCTAAAACCACTGGCAAGATAACACTGCGTAAGAGCAAACTGTCAGCACTATTGCACTATTAAACATTAAAAAAATTTATTTTCTGAGAACTGTTTCTTGGTCTTACTTGGCTAATGCTCTTTTTAAAACGGGCATTTCAAAATTACCACGCTGAGTTCTGAGGACCTGATAAAGGAATCTTATCTGTCTTTATCCTTCCCTGTCCTAAAGAGTCAAGAAGGATTGCCTTCTTGAAGTCACTTTCCGGAACTTGCACACTGCGCAAGACCTTCCATCTGAAGATTTCCAGAGAAGACACTGCAACTGCTGCACATAACATCTTCAAACATTTGGGACAGATGAGAATACACAAGAAGGACGTTTCTCAAATTCACCACAGAATATCTGAGATGTGCTGAGAGTTCTGATTTTCACTGCATTATTCTACTGAACTAGAACAGCAATAAGAATATTAACAGCATGGAGGTGTCTTTCAGGGAGACCTCCACCTCCCAGGTAAGACTGCTCAACATAATGACTGTTAACGTGCAGGCATTCAGAGTTTGCACTCTAACCCCAGGCAGCATCAGACTGATAGAAGTTTGGTGCGTCTTTTTTTTTTCCTCCAAGCGCCCCTTATATAGAAGACACAGGCATGGAGCACTTCATACTTAATTTACTAGACCGCACTTCTTCAGGATACGGCCTCCAAAAAAGATTTTACAGCAGTAATACCTAAAAGAGCGCAAAAAGCAAGAGAATTCCCTCTTTGTGGGTAATATTAGAAACTGCTGTATTATCTTGGAAGGAAAAGCAATTGTTCAATGTCACTGGAGAAGAGGTGCGAGGATGGGATGGCCTAAGAAGTTCTTTCAGACAGATTTCTGATGCTTCTGTGTTTCAATTACCTTCTAATTAAGCTGCTCTTAGCCACATATGCAACTCTTTTCTTGGGTTGAGAACTCTATATTGATAAGTGTGACCTAGAATGAGTTTTCAAAAAAATCTTTAAAACCATTGTTAGATGATCAGATTTCAAAACAGGAGGTCCACACAGCCAACAGTCTTAAAAAAGTACCTATTAACCAAACAAGACAGTCCTTGCGCTGGCCACCAACCTCAGGCAAGCACAAGTCTCTGCTTTAACATTTAGCCTTTTAGAAACACCCCCTCATTAAGAGACTCATTTAATTTAGGATAAGCTTGCCTCCTCCGTTTCTGCAATCTGCACCTGTCTCAATTCTTTCAAGCCTCTCTGCGATTTCACTTGACAACTGAATGGTTCCAGGTCTGTTCACATTGAAACAGTAGAACCGAGCTGTTATTCTCACTACAGTTTTAATGGTAGCGCTCAGCGCAGCTGGAAACCACCTCCTGTGTAGAAATGAATGCATGTGAAGACATCTAAACTCCCAATTTATGTTAACACTGCTTTGGGATCCTTAGTCAAGCAGAAGCCATTCGTAGCACAGTTACTCAGGGAGACTTCATAGAAAGGCCTCAGCCAAGGTGTAACCGAGAGCATCCTGCAACAGCTTTGATGCCACTTCCACCCCCGACATCACAATACCCTTGGACCAAGGAGGCTGTGTACAGCCTCCCTGAGGTATTATCATTGCAGCCTCACTTTTCACCACCTAATCAGGTCCCCATGCTACTCGCTATGGAAACATCTATATTTCCAGTCTTCGGTGTCCTCCCTTCTCCTTTCTTTTTTTTCTCCTAAACCAATCCCTCCCCTATTCCACTGGTTTCTACACACTGCTGTGGGCTGATGGAAGATTATTATGAGGGGACAAACGTTTCCCTTCTCTTTCAAAACCTTCACCTTCCAAAACTCGCTGCTGCTTCCCAAGCGCATGAAACGTTCTGGTTCAAGATGGTGATGGGACTGTTCAAGCTGTGTCTTGCACTGGCCAACCTGAACAGATGCAGTTGCACCATTCCAGCCAACACACTACACAGATTAAAAAAAATCATATGGCCTCACTACACCACTAGACAGGGAGGGCAGGAAGAAATGGAGGCCACCCCACCTCATGCCTCTTTGGGAGAAGCAGGCACATACTCAGCTCCATTTCTGTTGGTCATACTCACCACCTTCTTGTCCTGCTGGCTTTCCATTCAGCTGTGCCCATGACTTTGGTCCACCTGGCACTGAATTTGTACTCTGAAAACAAAACAAAAAACCAACACCCACAGATCAGTGAAGTCTCATGACTGTTTCTCATTTCCTGGTTGGCACCTGCTACGGTTCGGGTCTCCAGATCCCCCAGATGTCACTGGATACCACAGGTCTCCCCAGCTTCTTGTTGCGGCTAACGTCTCTGCTCTCCACTCCAGTGTACTATGATGTTACAGCAAAAATCCTCTTCTCTGCCCTGTCCCTCATTTCTCCTTTGCTCACCCTCATCAACTACTTGCTCAAACTATCCATTTTGCTTTCCTCCCTCTAATCAAGCTTTCCCTTTGTTTTGTTGCGTTTTCCAAAATGGTCTCTCTTAAACTTCCAGATTTGTTCCATGCTACACATCAGCTTGAAGGCTACCCTGTTTTCTCATGCATTAACCACTCTTCTGCTCTTCAAAACATAACTCCTGTCCTGATTTCCCTGAACCTCAAGGGTTGGAATCTTTTTAAACTAAAAGTGTGAAGTCTGCAGCAGAGAGGGGCCAAGTCCCTGCACTCTCTGGGGAATCTTTCTTACTTGCCAGTAGCTTTTTCAGGTCCTGACACTGGCTACTTCGCTCACATGACCGGATCACTTGTTAGCAAGTCTCATCAGGCTGGGAGCAAGAGCTGGATCTGTTGTCACCAAGCAACACTTGAATTAGACCCAAAGTAAAATAGTTTAGAAGTGCTAACCAGCCATCCCACATTCCGGCCATTCTTTCTAGATTGAAGCTAGACTTTCTGCACACACTTGAAAGGTAGAGAGGTAATGTGTTTTTTAAGGAACTCTAACTGCAGTACAGCATTCCTGGGGCACAGTAACTTGGGAGTCAAGATTGTCAATTCTACAAGAATTGATTATACAGGACCTGTTCTCTAACTTGCAGTCTGCTGATTCCTACTTGTACAAGGCAACACAGACAATTAAGAGAAAACCCTCAAGCTGTCTGGAAACAGGGGAAGCAGGATGGCAGTCACAAAGACCACTTGCACTTACCTCCTGACTGATTGACTGTGTCGGCTTCTGTAAATTGGAGACAGATTTCTGCAAACCCTGCTGCGGCAGCGACTCCTGCAGCTGTGCAGCCGTCGCACTGGAACTGAAAAGAGACAGCAGAGGTGAGATCAAAGGGGCAGGAAGGCAAAAAGACAGACAAACAACTCTAACAATATAGCAGCTGCTAAAAGATCAAGCTAACGTTGGCTCTACACTGGCATGGACAACAGAGAACTATCACTGTGAGGTCCAACACACAGCACAGCAGCACACAACTACTGCTGCTTGCCTGACAAAACTTAGCAACGGGTAGTTCCACCTACCTCTTTTGGTCTGGCTGATCCTGCTTGTTTGCCCATCCTGTACCGTCCTTGGGTACTATAATGATGTTGGGGTCGTTTCCTTTGTTCTCAGACTTCAAGCTAGGCAAGTTTGCAGGAGGTGGCATGCGCCGGGCAGCAGCAACTTTCCCAAGACTCTGTAAGCCATGTCTAGGTATAACTAGTGAGAAAGGAACAACAGCAGGTCATAGAGGGTATAGCCTGCTAGATAAGTAACCTTAATTAGCATACTGTGGCCGGGTGCAGTCCTAACAGAGCCGTATGACAAGCAGCACCGCTGCTACTAGGTCAACATACAGGTCATTTCTCACAGGACCACGGTGAAGCAGCCGTCTGTTGTAGCAGCTGGCGAACAGGCAGCCTCCTACCACAGCCAGGAGGGAGAGAGAACTAATTCTCCCTAATAGAAAATGCCCACAGAGTCTTTTAGCTACCTGTGTAGATACTCCTCTTTCATCTCACCAAGGAGAAGCAGCATTGCCATTTCACAGCTTGGGGAAATGGCCATCTAAGTCCACATCTCAGCAGACAGACTGGATCTAACCCAGCAGTCTTGAGGTCTAGATTTTCCATCTCTACCCACCAGATCACATTTATTAAGCTGGTATTTTATTTTCTTTTGTTTTGACTCACACACCAAATCCAGAGTCAGTCCAGGCAATGTTTCATTTTTTCTGACCCCACCATCTACTCTTGGTCACATCTCCACTGCAAAACTAAGGTTCTACCTAAAGGCCCTTCAGTCCTTGACTCTCACCTCACAAAAGCTCTGCCCAATTTAAGGCACTTCAGTCAGCTTAAATGCCCCATCATGGTACACCTAAGGTCTCAGTAAGGCTTTCACTCAAGTCTGCAATGTGACCACATTTCAGCAAGGATACAGGCTAAATGAAAGGGCCAGCAGTCCCCCAGATGTTTTGCCTTAATTCCTCCAGGTGTCTACAACAACAGCAGCACAAAACACCACAGGCATTTTCCCTGAAGTCCTAACAGAACACAGGCTCAGACATTAGCACAAACAGCTCTGCATCCCAGCTGCTTCCCACCAGGCATCCTACCCAGGGCCAACAACCTGAATTAGCTCTGCAACAACACTCTTAAAAGACCCCAATAGGAGCTTTCTGAAGACATTCCTTACCTGTAGTTCTGATAGCTTCTATTGACTTTCCTTTATACTTATCAAACAGGCTGAGAGTCGAGTACTTGCTTTTCCCATCCTTTCCCTTGGTTATTTGCCCCAAACGATCGGACATTGCGATGAAATGTCATCTAGTAAGGAAATTTCTCTGCGCCGCTCCCGATCTGCCTTTTAATGAAAGAGAACCAGGGAAACGCCATCAAATGGATTGTTCAGCCACAGACAAGTAAGAAGCAAAACAATTGCTAGAACTGCAGATATTCAGAGAGCAGACACACTAAGTTAACAAGGTTTTAACCCCCTCCTCTTTAGTCACAAGAAGTTTACAGGATTTAAGATTCATGAACTAAGTTAAAAGAACTGCACAAACACTTGTCACAGCATCATTTTTTTCTGACACTCCAGTGCTGAAAGAGGTGTGCTGCTTTAATTATGAGAATACAAGAGAGGGTGATCAACACAGTCCTTGCTTTAAAAGGATAAGTCTAACAATAAGCAGCTATACACAAGAATTCCTAAACATAAGTGACAAAAAAGCACTGTATCTTATTCCACACTGGAATTTACCATTGAGTTTCCCACTGAAGCACCAGTAGTCGGATTTGTAATGTTTAGGATTATGGTTCCACACTGGCCACAGTTAATGACTCGTACCAGCAATTAATGTGTTGAAAGTATCACCTGAAGGCAAGAGGGTTATGTCTTCAGATTCCCTTTTCCCATTTGCTGGCCATGAGAGAGAGTTAATGAGTCCAAAAAACAGTGCTCAGATGAAACAGGTTCAGACTCTTGAACCCATGAGTTCAGGAGTTCTACTATGAATCCTGAAAATACTTTATAAAAATGGATGTGGTTTGGTAATTTTTCACTCTAATCTTTGCTGGCATAATATGCTGTGATTAACACCCTTCATGCAGTCTCTTTACTTTCACTTTTTGGCTCTCCAAGCCTAGGACAAAGCTGAAACATGGGAACAAACACACGGTAAAGGTCAATTTTTATGTCAGAAAAGAAACTGCTTACTTTCAATGGATCTTTCTTTCAAGCGCAATTCTCTGTTCTAATTTTTCTCAAATCTAGGAGCTTAATCTAACCTTTTCACTCATAATTTAGATTTTCAGATTTCTTGTTGTAAATTCTCCACTTCAAGCCTAAAACTGCTGGCAGCTTTATTATACCACCTGCTAGGTCCCATCTTAGGGTTGCAACTCTGCACCAGAGTAACGAAACACTAGGCGTATCAGACCTTCTCACTCTTCACTCTTTCTGAAACTTACCCTGCTGAAAGCGTGTTTCAAACACAGTCAGAAATCACTCTGAAAGAAACTGTATCTGACCAGAGGCTACAACTTCCACCAGCAATTCCTTATCAAACCTGATTTGGACATAAGAGGATTAGTCCATCAAGCATTATGTACAAAATAAAGCACAGACCACAAACAAGTTGGATACAGCCAGTTTGAGAATGCACTGTGATCTGCAACTAGCTGAGTAAATCCCACCTAAAGGCTGCTGCCAGGGGGCAAGTTTCTGACCAATAAACCTGGCACCACGCAGAGCTCGCTCTTGCATTGCAGGATATAAATCAGACCTGGCAGGGGCAAGAAGCTGTGTGCTAGGAAGCAAGCAGCACAGTCGGGGATAGAGGAAAAAAGGTATTTTCTGTCACTCAGCAACAGCATCCCTGGGATGCTCAGGAAAACCAGCAGGCTCCACAAGAAGCCTCTCACAGCCACCTCTGCTGAATCACCACACGGCATTGCAGCATGAAGGATTGTGGAGGCAACAGGGCTGGCTGGGATTCTCGAGGCACCTCTTCCTGCAAAGTAGCAAACAGATCTTTGACTTCTGTCTGGTTGAATCTTTGCTCAGATGGTCACCATGTGCCAAAGAAAGCAATAACTCCTCCCTCGCTTGCCCACTTCCACTGTATTTTATTAGTAGGACAGACATAAAAGAGAAAGGGAGAAAAAACACTGATTAGCACGGACTTGGCAGGGACGTAGAAGCTGGACTGAGAACAATGACCTGTTTGAACTGGTAGAGCGGTGGGCCAGGGCGAATAGCTGAGGATGCTGCACATCAGCCCTCAGCCGCGCTGGCAAGAGCACAGCCACCTGCTTTTACAGGTACAGTGAGCCTTGCGGAGCAAGCCTGGCTCAGGGTCTACCCCAACCACATCAATCCTGGGCCAACCTCGCACAATCCCGAGCAATAAAATCCACTTTGAGGTTTCGAAAACTGAAACCAGACAAAATTAGGAGGCACTACAAAATAAAGAACTACTACCACATGAGGTTCAGGAGTTAGCCAGTTAACAGAAAATCCCCAAGTTCCTGAAAGTCAGCATGCAAACAGCACGCCGGGTAACGCTGCCAAAGAGAAACCCTGACAACTGCTTATGTAACTGGGTCTCAGCTGCCTCTTGATTACATCTCCTATCATTAAAAGGATGCAGGAGGAATAAACAACCACTTCAGAGCAGAGGAGGAGCTGGGGACATGCCGGGATAAAGCCCCTTGTCAAACTTTCTGGGACAGCCACAACTGCTGTCTGGGTAAGTGAAGTTTACTTTCAACTCCTTCAAGGCTTTGAAGGCAAAAAGGTGAAACACAGCTTTGTTTGTGTGTTGTGTGTGTGCTCCAAAGGGGAAAACCAGTCCATGGAGAGGCGAGGCGCTTTCCATACAGTTGTTGTGAGAAGTGGCTGCAGAGGCACTGAGCCCCCTGGGCGCCATCCCACAGGCAGGACCTTTCTGCCTGTCCCTCCCGATGGCAGCCTCCTGCAGACCCGAACTACTCCATAGGTGCACTGGTCAGGGACATCACCCAGCACCCAGGCCACCCACAGCACTTCAGAGAGGCCACGGAGCAAGGCTACTACAACAGTGGACTATTCTCGCATCACATGGTGAAGCAGAGAATCCAGGCAGGGATGGTCAAGGCCTTCTGGTCTTGCAGAGAAAAGCTATTTCTGATAAAAATCAAGCTCATTAGGAACTGAACTGCCAGACTACATGCTTATTATTAGGAGAGCTAGAACCAGAAGGCACATGCCAATGCTGACAAGTGAAAACTGACAGTCTCAGCAAAGTCTCTAACCTATGCTCAGGGTCCCCATCCCTCATAGCCGACCCTGAAGAAAGCATTATTCCATTACAGAGAAATATATATCTAAATATATATATATATTAAAAATAAACAATCACTAGCATTTTTGCAAGGTTTTTCTCAGGGTATATAGAGGTCTTTGGGGGAAGGTTCACTATCAGTTTTAGCATGGAGTTTAGCTCTTCCCATGCTCAGCACTAGCAATGTCTCCCGTGCTATCCAGGGACAGCACCAGAGTGCAAAACACTGAGTGTCTCAGAGGAATCAGAAAATACTGCAGCACAACCAATTACCTTAGAGGCCTCAGGGTACAAATAAGTGCACCAGTAGTGCTTCTTGGGCAGAGAGCTCCCCTACCCAGGAGTCTCCATGTCCACATCACATTGCCCTGGATTTGATGTGTGGGCCTTGACCCCATCTAGCTGCCTTCTAAAAGGCTATGTTCTAATCCAGAAAGCAACAATGAAATTTTAAGTGCCAAAGTATACGAATCTTGGGAGACACAACAGGGATCCAATGAGCACAGGAAGCCTGTCCTGTAAAAAGAAAACCTGGAGTTACTGGCACGCAGGAAACCCCCGAGCTGAAAACAGCCAAAGGGAGAGACTCCTGACAAACAGGATTGTCTGCAAAGCTCTTTGTAAATCTGTGTATGAAGGAGGCTGGGCTGCTGGTGTTTTATTCACAAGACTTCAATGGAGCTTGAACACCTGGAAGTTAGCCAGCCTTAACTGAGCAGGGCAAACAGATTTATGAAAGGTAACACACACACTAGAAAGTATCACTTCAGCTACTCGAACACCACTGAGCTCTACGCTGAGCACAATGACCCGGGCAAAGGACCAGAGACCACTGCAGACCCTCACTCCTTGCTCACTTCACAGCAGCACTCTCAAACACAAAACAAAGCAACGGGATGGAGATTAACAGTGAGAAAGGCTTTTCTCCAGAAGCAGGAAGATTTCTGACCTGAAATTTTAAACAAATTGTCCAGAAACTGACAGGCTGCAAAAGCAAAAGAATGGAGAAGTAAGGAAGTGAAGTTGATGTTAAACTGAACTCTGTGGTGGTTTCTAATGTTACTGGTAACATGAAACCTTTTAAAAAACATAGTTTTACAGATTAGTGATGTTCACTCTTCTTTAAATACACACAGTCAATTTTGATGGTACTTCTCATAGCTAAATGTTTATCTGTCAACAGGGAGATATCACTACTTCTCCTGGAACGTCTTACCAAGAATCTCCTATTTGCAAAACGGTCGCCACTTGTCTCAGTGATGAAAGACACCACTGGCCGCCCTTGGAAGAGCTTCGGTGAAACAGCGTGACCAGCTGCCCTCGGAGCTTGGTGCCAGATGCACTTATATCCTGTAGAAGCCCAGCTTGGGCCAGGCAGGGATCATCAGCCTAGCCAGCAAGGGACCAGAGGAGTACCAAGTTCCTAGGAGAGACTGCTTAGTAAGGAGAGGAGCAACAAGAGAATATCAGCATCAGAGTACAAAGTCAACAGGATCAACGAAGAGCCATGTGTAGCAAGAGTCTAGACCACAAGAAGCTGCTTGCTGTCATTCTGTCGTACTGTTTCCAAAGGGAGATGCTAAGATTTGTCAGTACACCTGAAAAAGGGCCTGATGAGATCCTGAATGTACCACCAAGTCCTGCCAGACAGGGAGAAGTTAAGTCAGCAGTCTGCAGTGCAAAGAAAAGATAGATACCCCATAGCAAATCTCCTGATTCACAAGGGGGGACCCTCCTTGCTTAGCTGGACAGGTTTATTTGGCACTACCAGTTTGTTTAATTCTGCACAGTGCCAGTTTCTCTCTGCATCTCCCATGAAACCTAGTTCCTTGTAAAAACAGGTAATGGGAGATCAGGATCACATCTCACACGATTTACTGCAGAGGTACGCTGCTAGCTGAGTAATACCGTTGGAGGCTGTCTGCCAGAAGACTTGCCCGCTGGCCAGCCCCATCATCAGGCCTCTGTAGGCCAAACCACCCGGGATCTGAGACATGCAGCAGGACCATTAAGAGGAGAGGCAGAGTCTTCTTGACAGCGTATCTATCATTAACGCTGTGGCAGGGAGCTGTACAGGCAGAGATAAAATACAACAGGGAGGGCAGAAAGGGCATGTCCTGTAAGATGACCTGACCTCATTTTCTCAGCTTTGTCTTCACCAAGCTCACCTGCTCCCTCCCTCTTACAAATGTGCCAACAGGTTGGGAATCACAACTGCTGTTACTGAACCACTGCACAGTTCTAGAGAAAACAGATCCCCATACTCTCAGGTTTGGCCTGTGAAATACAGAAGCCTCACCTCTCTGCTAAACAGTTTTCCCAGTGCTGGGAAGGCAGGCAGCAGAGAAAGGCAGCCAGAGAGAGTGGACTTGCAACTTACTGTAAAACAGATAAAGCAGACTGGAGTCTGGAGAAGAGCTCAACTGTATTTACACAAAAACATTAACAAGTTCCATCGTCCTTTCTGTAAGGGCTGGACAGACAACCCTACAGCCCGAAAAGGAGCCCTGACCTCCAGTAATTAAGAATGCAGACAAAGATAAAGGAACTGATGGTGTCACCTTGTCAGGAAGGAAGAGCTGTACCTCTAACTCAAGAGGAACCGCTGCAGGGCTTTCATACCCCTTAGAATCACAAACTGATTACTGCAGGGAGGCAGGAAGGTATCTTACGAAGCACCAACTACCAACATCACACTCATTGCCCTCTCATCCAGGCCATATTGGTGTTAAACAAGACCAGCCCCAGCACAAACTGACTCCAATGCCCCTATCTAGAAACCTCACCAGACTCTGAAGCAATGACTTCCTCTAGGCACTTCCGCAGCAAGACACACTAGAAATAAAGTAGTGTATTTCTTTGATGTTTCACATTTCAGAGGCAAAACTGACAGAGTACAGAGCAGCTCAGTTCAGCAAGAACCACCTGTGGCTTCATCAGAACCAGACCCCAACTGCCCTAGTACAAGAGGAAAGGGAAGTGACCTAGTAATCTCCATGGGCTGCCTGGATGAAGGAGGGCTCATATTCAAATGCAAATCTTTATCCTTAAGAGCTGTACTTCAGCTCTGAAGCATGCCAGTTACAGAGCCTCCAAGGTGATTCTACCTTCCACTTCACCCTGTTCAGGTTCCTCTGAGAGTTGAATGTCTGGGGAGAATACACAGATACAACAGCCTGTTCCCTCAACACCAAAGCAAGGAGGCTCATCATGAGCAGGCAATTTAAATCCAAGTACAAAAGAAATCCCTGGCACAATGCTCTGTTGTCAAAACCTGTTCAGAAAGCTCCTGGCAACATTTAGCTGAACTGTAAGGTAAACTGGGCATTTAGGTATCTGAGCAACAACAGTCTGCCAATAGCTGGTAGGGATCTCCTGTGGGTAACAGGGCTGGTATTATCAGTTCCATTTTACAGTCGGGGTAACCAAGGCAAAGAAAACAGCTTGCTCAAGTAACAGGGACAGAGGGCCCAGAGCTCAGGTTTCTGTCCCTGGCCACCCAAACCTGCACCGCCAAGACCCTCAAAGAAAATGCAGCTCTTGATCACAAAGGAGCAGAGTTATAAAGAAGGGTCAGCCGAGGAGGGAATGCATTGCTGCAACATCTGCCACGTCTAGAACCACCCCTTCCAGCAGAAGAGAGGTCTGTCCACTAGCACAGAAAGCAGACCCGATCCTGCCCACTGCTTCAGAGAAGCCCACCACGGCAGGAGGCAGCTACACAGCATGAACCATTCTCACACCCTTCACCAGGTCTTAGGAGTGACAGAGCTCAAAGCAAAGACGCTTCCATCACTTACAGCTAAACTGAACATTGTACCAACATTTCTGCCACACAGACAGAAATGACTGCAGTGATGATACCCACGTAACCAAGGTGAGACACAGCAAGAGTGGCATAGGTGAAACACCTGAGCTGACAGCTCCAGTACCCAAATGTAAGCCTCAGGATCGTCAGGCATTGCTCACTTCAGAGAGCCCCACACAGCCAGGGCAAGGACCAACGAACGGACTGTGATTGGCTGCTGCCAGAGAAAAGATGCATTCGGAGCAATGACCACAAAAATTCCTCCAAACGCTTTACAAATCCTTCACCTGGTACCAAGCTTGGCAATTTACTCAGTCTCTCGGCAATGAACAGGTTTTACAGCAAACAGGCAGAGAGGAAATCATAGATGTCACAGCTCCAAGAGATGAAATCAGAGCAAAGCTGGCAGTATTTAGGGTTAACAGTTCTTTTTTCAGGAACAGATACAGCTCTTTCCACACAAATGCCATCAGCTGTTGACTAAGCAGCTCTGTTTTCTTTCCAGTCTCAGGAAGGATCACACTGGAATGGGGAGGTGGGTGTTTACCTTGCGCCAATGAGCCTCACGCTACCAGATCTGGGCTTTGGTAACACCTCTCCACGCTCTCCGGCTGCCTGCCGACTTCAGGGCCTCAGCTCCCACTCAGGTCGTACACTAAAGGTTATCTTCATGAAGAGAAGGACTAGAGAGAAAACCCAATGCTATTGATTGGCAGGCAGTAAATGCCAATCCCTCACCGCACACAGAAGGGAGCGGGTTCCTGTACACCCCTGCTGAGCAGTTCCCTCAAGTCCTGTTCTTCCGCGAGGCGCTGATGTGAGCTCCTCTGGCAGGTATCTTTACTGCCAGCCAGGCCAGCACCAACACACACACTGCAGGGTACAAAGCTGCCCTGGCAAGAGCTGAATAGATCTTTCTCTATCAGATTCCCCACAGCCATCAAGACTGATGCAGTCGGTTCAAACCATTAATAAGATTACAAGCAGTTCAGACGAACCTGCAGTTCATAAACACTGCAGATGCTGAAGCTTCCAAAAAGTATTCCTCCAGGTTCCTCAATTTTAAAAACACTAGAGCAATGCAGCATTTCACAGCAGTCTTTCATAGAGGAAGCCTATTCATAGGAGCCATTTGCACTACAAATGAACACCAAGGATGCCATCAGGAATCTGATGGTAAAACAACATGGGTACAAAGTGGTAAGAAACCACAACGTTACATGCGGTGTGGCTCACTCCTCAGAAGAAAGGTGCTTTAGGTATCTAGGTATCTAGCTTTTCTGCAGCGCTAAGCAACTCAGACTATGCACGAGACATCTGGACTACGCCAAGCCGGACAGGAAGTGAAAACATTTCACAGATGCTTTAATTTCCATAGATATTTGCAGTGCATAACTGACAAGGTGTTTAAGCGTCACCACTTCTATTTTCCAGATAGGAAAATGATACTGCAGAACTCTGCAGCTATGCTGAGTGGCAGAGCAAGAAACAGACCCCTCATCTCCTACTTTCTGGGGCTGGAAACCACCCTCTAAATCACAGCGCCTTCTTAATGCTGTGGGGCCAGGAGCGGCATGAAGCCCTGCTCCAGAGGAGTTCTGGTCTGCATGCTGGGATGGGCAATGCTGCAAACACCTCCTAAATGAACCACCCCATAGACTGCTTTCACTGCAACAGGGTCACAGCCATCACTAAAGGCAACATTTTGCTCAAACGCAGAACACTGAAACCATAATAACACTCAGATCTCATGAATCCGCTCCTAAATGACGGTTCATGAAGTTTCAATTGCTAGGTGGGAGCTTGATTCTTTGGTTATTGCAGAAAAAGACAAACCCATACTTCACACTCTTCCAGCCATGAAGAAGCGTTTCTTGAGCATGTCCCTACTCCCCTGCCTGCTTCACAGCCCACTCCAAACTCTGAACAAGAGCACTCAGGGCTTTTGTATGGGCTCCCAGCCCACATATAGGTAGGAAGAGCTGAAGAGCCTACCCCACAGCAGAACTCTTCCAAAAAAATCAGTATATTCCCACACAAGAAGCGCCTGTGGGAGGCAGTCCCAGTGCAAGCTCTTCAAACCTATCTCTATTCACTTCTTGCAGCACTAGCACTGCAATTTCTATCCTGAATGTCTCAACAGCTACCCAGCAAGGACTCCTCCACCAAGCCTCTTCTAACAGGGTGCAAACTCTGCAAACACTATATAGTTTACTCCTCTTAAGTGCTACTCACTTGAAATTCAAAGGCTGTTCAGGATGGTCCCAACAGCTAATTGAAGCCATGTGGAAATTTGAAGTACTACAGTCCAAGAGAGTAGCCCTCTTGGCTGTATCCTAGGCTGCTCTTAGCAAGTTCTCGCTTTCCTCCTAGTATTTTTACTGTATTTCTTCGCACTTAAGCCTGGCTCACCTTAATCTTCTCCTTCACTTTTTCACATGTTTCAAATCTGGCCATTACCTCTTCCCTTTCACCCAAGGTATGGTTGTTTTCACCAGTCCTCCACAAATTAACACTCAGTCTCTTAAAGATGTAACAGTGAGCTCTCTTGCTCCTTCCAGTTTATCAGCACTTTAATGAAAATTTACGTGTTTGGAACCAAAATACCAGCACTGTAAGTACAATGACACCCTGCAGAACTGCACATACACCTTTTAACACCTCAAAACCACCTTCTGTCCTCACAGACCCAACAGCACTGCAAGTCAAGCAGCTACACAACCAACCAATGCCACAGGTAAATACTGAACAACCCAGGACTACTAGACCAGCCTCTGGTCCACTTCAGTTCAGGACCCAAAAGGAACCAGGATTTACAGCTATACACATCTGAACAGGTTTGCTCTGAAATCAACGGCTCAAGCTCAAACTTCTCAGTCACTTCTGCGCAGGAAGCACACACGCACACAGAGAACATCCTGAATACCACTACAAGTTACTAACCAAAAATGAGCCCAAGTTACATTTCAGTGAGGCTTAACATTTAACATGTTGTCTGTTTAGTGGCCAGCACAGCCTAAACCATGACAAAATTTAATACAATCTCCTGTTTTAGCCCCGTTTTTCCCTCCTGTGGGAAACAACAACTCTATAACCAAACCAGATAGGTTTTGCACATATCTGCAAAACCCCATTCAGAAGGTGCTTTCCAGGAGCACGCTGTCATAACTTTCATAACAAAGTCACTCAATTTCAGCAGTTAGAAAAAGATGTTCTGCAAAGGAGAGAGCTGCACCTCCCCAGCCTTTACCTGTTCACTTCCTTCCACCTCACTGTCTGATACCTGACAGACTCACAGATGCATTTCTTCTGTTCCAAATGACAAACTAGTGATAAGGGGCTGTGAAATTATCAACCTATTAGGAGAATGAGTCAGTGCCACATGAAAAATAAAACCCACTTACAAGGCATGATTAGCTGAAGAGTAAGGCCTGAAACTGAGACAACATGCTCACTGCCAAGTTACAGAATAAATGAAGAATCCACTAAAGAAGAGCAGGGACCACCAGAGAGTGGTATTCCACCCCTTGGAATAAACCCTCTCCCTCCCTCCCCTACAGTTACCATCCTGTATTCAGTAAGTTTCTCCTGCTCATATTGCTTCTATTCCTACAACAAGAAAAAGCACAATTATAAGTGGAAATGTCACTACAGCAAAATCTCTTTGTGCAGACTATTCTCATAAAAGAAAAAGTAAAATGGCTTACTATTATTTTCAACGCAGCACCACTTAAGAAAGCTAGCCCAGCTCACCATTAAACACTTTCAATTACTCAGGTAAGTACAATGAAGGCCTTGAGCAACCAACGTTTGAATCTTAAGTAGGCAGGTAATTCTGTAATGGAGAACCTGTGCTGTACAGCTCAGGCATACTGGAAGCTTACCAGACATGCCAAAACCACCATCCTGATTTTTTCCAGTTGCATCCCATACGCGATACCCCGCAGGATAAGGAGGATGCGGTACAGGAACCACGTGCTTTGCCACACGCATGAGGACTGAGAATTGTTCGTCTTTACACCATCACTCCGTCAGATACCACAGCACGCTGCGTCAGGCACAAGGCAAATGTGGACTCTAATGCCACCCCTGCTTTTAGAAAGAAGGTTGTTCATCTAAATTAGCCTTTGAAGTAGGTTTTACACAAAGCTTTAATAAAAGGCTTTATTAAAATGTAACCATAAAGCTAAATCATTTTAATAAAAATTCTTTAGAAACCTTACTCATGTTTATTAAAACTAAAATACTTTTAAACCCTGCACCTCCTTTCCAGCATTGGTATGGACTATTTACTTACTTTTCCAGCTTCGGCCAGTTGGCTGAGTTTCACTTTTAAGCTCTCATGCACACACAGAAAAAGTAAAAAAAGCCTGCAGTTCATCAAAAAATGCACTGCAAGACCAAATAAAAATTCTCTGAATTTAGAAAAAACAATGCACCAAGGCACTATATAATGACAACTTTGGAAACCTATATAAAACTTATGGTTTACTACTTTCTTTTCTTTTTTTTTTTTTTTTAAGGAAAATTATCTGCTCAAGTCATGTAGAAATCTATTTTCCTATCAGCGAAGACTGCTGAAAACATCCTAAAATATGTGACATCAAATCTACTCAAGCATGCCAGACCAACATGTAACAAAAAAAAAAAAAGGAATCAACTTATATTCAATGTACCTATCAAATTAAGCACAAAAACAAAACACAGCTAACAGCAGATGTACTCACACTGGCTTGAGGAAACACGTAACCAAAAAAAACCCAAACAAGTAATCTCAAACAGTATTTGTCATTTGTCTGAATTTGATTTTTAATCTGAACTTCCTAACCGTAACAAGAAAAACAGTAGACCATTTCAAAGAGCTTATATGGGAGAGGTCTTGTTTATCATACCCCAAAAATAGAGCCTGCTAATTAGGAAGAACCTCTTAGGCCACAGTCCCAAAAGCAGCAGCACTGCCCATGACGGACCCACAAAGGGTCTCAAGGATCCCAGATACGCTCCTGATAAACGCAGGCCCATTTTACAATACTTCATTTGCAGTGAAAGCTGCAGGTACCTATTTCAACTTTTCAGAGAGAGATCATCCTGAAACCATCACTTTCCATCCACTTCCAGAATACGGTCTCAAGCCTCCCTCCTCCCCACCTCTTCCAAGTGACTTTACTCCCCAGTCCTTGGCCCAGAGCACAAGCTTTTAGGACGCTGGGGTTTATCTACCCCAGTGCCAAGTGAGCGTGGAAAAGGCAGGTCCAAAAGCTTGCTGGTTTCTATCTGACAAATATACTCGTGGGGAGCGGATTCTCCAAACTTGGGCTCTCCAAGGCAGGGATCAGCTATTTATACAGGATGAAAGGGCCTATTCCAGTGGAGGCCCCATGTGCAAGACAAGGCTTAACACAAACAAAACTTCCCCTATAAACCTCAAATCGGCCCTGGAAGGGGCGGGATGCCTTCCCCCTGAGCAGACTATAGCAGACCACGCAGACACTGCAATGGGCTTATACTTAAGACCCATTCCTAGAAAGAAACTAAGTTACCAAAGTCCTAAACATTTATGTTTATTATATGTTATCTCCCCAAACACCAGTAATGTCAACATACAAATATTTGATGAGCTGATATTCAAAAGAGTACCTCACCCTTTGCAGGTTCAGAAGGCAGAAGCAAAACAAAACAACTTTCCTAACAAAACCCACAACTCCCAGCTCATTCA
>VXBO01014505.1:71717-108787 GCA_013400135.1 Rhinoptilus africanus
CAGGGGGGTGCGGGAGGCTTCTCCCTCAGGTTTTCCACCTACAGGGGGGTGCGGGAGGCTTCTCCCTCAGGTTTTCCACTTCCAGGTGGGGTACGAGGGGCTTCTCCCTCAGGTTTTCCACCTCCAAGGGGGTACGGGAGGCTCCTCCCTCAGGTTTTCCACTTCCAGGTGGGGTACGAGGAGCTTCTCCCTCAGGTTTTCCACCTCCAGGGGGGTACGAGGGGTTTCTCCCTCAGGTTTCCCACCTCCAAGGGGGTACCGGAGGCTTCTCCCTCAGGTTTTCCATTTCCTTGGTCAGGGCAGCAGGGTGATGGCAAGGCCGTGGGGATCCCTGTCCGGCAGGAGAACGTCGGTGAGCGCTGCCTGGTGCTCCTCCCGGCTTTCATGGGCAGCAGGTTCAAAAGCAACTGCCCCTGGGAAGGACTTCAGTCCAGAAATACTCTTAAATTTGTTCTCTTATTAACGATGATGGAAACAAACGCGGCGGAGTAAGGCAGATGCTTCTATCCCAAAAAACTCTACCCAGCCACAAAATACGAGTAGCCTCACGAGGCGAACGTGGTGCCTGCTCAGGCCAAAAAGAGCTTCAGGTCAAGACGATGCGAGCAGTGTTCCTGGCCAGAAACAGGCACTGAAGGGATAGATAGAAGATAGAAGTTGCTCTGAAGCACAGCTCCTTTGCCCTGGGGATCTTCTATAGCTTGTGAGACGTGGTCTCCTCATATTCAAGGAGAGATCTTTCTCCCTTAAACTCTCCTTCCCCATCCTGTAACAAACTCAGAGTGATGTCTATGAGGCCAGACGGCAGGTACACGTGCATTTACTGCTTAGGGACACGGTCTAACAGTTTGCAAAAATGGCACACACAGAGATGAGTGTGGGGTATGTGTAATCTATATGTGGGACAAGCACCTGGGCATTCGCTGCCCTCATGCAAGTGCACTCTAGCTTATCCATGGGTCACCGCTCACGTGCTGTCAGCCTGCGTGTCCTTGCCCATGAAGGGGAGGTGGCTCCAGAGGGATTTTTGCAGTTTCCCTCCTCAGGAGGAACAGTCCTGTAACCTTTCCCAGGTTACAGGAACAGCGTAAGGCCTGGCACCCAAATCACTGCTCCTGAGAGAAGTGTCTGATCTCAAACAGCCATCAAGAGTAATGCAGAGGGAGGAAATAGATGAACAGCTTTCTGGACCGTATGTGATGTTCCTGCAGTTGATCTGCACTGCTATCGAATTTGCCAGACACTGAGCTACCAAGAGATGCACCAGCACTGCTGAAAATCATCACCTGGTTGTCAGATCCCCTCCTTTTCCGGATATCAAAGTATTACACTCTACTCTCGCCCCTTTGGTGTCTCATCTCATCTTTTCCTGCGGTGTGTTTTTTCTGTCTAGGGACAGTGGGCCAATGCCCTCCACTTCTCTCCTTAGAGCCTCTCACGTGGAAGAGCCCACATTCCTTCCTGACTTCAGCAAACTCCTACCCACCGGGTAGCCAGGGCATTAGTCTGGTGTGTTTGGCTTTTCTTTCTCCGTTGGCCTTCCTCTCAGGTCAGATAAATACACACAAGTGCACACACAAATATACAAACAGCTCTTCTAACTTGCTTCCTGCCTGTATAAAGCTCAATGTCCTCCGTGGGAGATTTCCAAAGAGTACCTCTGATCTGGGCTGCTGCTTTTCGCATTCAGCCACGCTCCTCTGCAGCTGAACTGTCTTGTTCTATGTGCTGTCAATGCACAATAGCAAGAGGCACCCAAAGGCACCGATGTTGCCCTTCAGGAGATGGGGCAGTGTGGGATCCCCTCACTTCCAGTGACTCACGCAGCCACCCAAAAGCCCAGCCATCAGGAGGTGACTCAGGCGGGCCCCTCCAGGTCAGCGTTCTGCACGCCTGCTGCTGTAATAAGCCATTCTCCGAAGGTCTCTTGTGCATCTCCAAGGCAACAGTCCAAGGCCAAGGGAATAGATGCACCAATTAAAGAAAAAACTAATGCAACCTGTTGTGGAGATCAAAGGGCCAGAGTAAACAAATGAAAGACAACTCTTCATTCGTTACCAGCTGTGTACGCTGCAGCCCCCACAAACTCATGGCTTTTCCACCTGTGCCCAGCAGCGTGCTGAGGCCAAATCCTCGGAGCTTGGCAAGTCTCGTGGCTCAGGACTGCATTGGGGCTGGGCTTCTCTTCTCTGTCCAGAGCTGGGCATGATCTGAATGGTGAAAGCACGTAGTCTATACCTACCACGAAAGGGAAGAGTGAGGCTCCACCACATCCTGGTCCATGGGGACACCATCAGACCTTGGCATAAGGTGATGAATTCCTGTGCTGCTCTTCACGAGACCTGCGCCATCTTTCACCTGTACAAACCAAAACAACTGGTGTAAGATGAGAGCTGGTGGGATTAGACCCACAAAAGACTGTGAGGGAGGAGTGTCGACAGCAAGAAGAGATTTGGGCAGAGGCTGAGGAACAGGTTTCACTTGGATGAAGTTCAGTGCACAGCTCTATGCAGAATCCATTCTGGGAGGACTGCTTGCCCGCTCTGATATTTGACCCGTTCCAGAGCGCTGAGCAAATCATCCCCTGGACAAGAGAGTCAAACAAAGAGTTCTGCTTTCCCTTCCCAGAATTAATTACAAGTGAGAGCAGAAACCCTGCTGTGCGCTTCATCCTTCCACTAATGAAGAATCCCATCAAACAGAAAAGAACCATTGTAGAGGGCTTACAACCCTCCTATAGAATTTGCATCTACAGAAATGTCTTGTGATCTAAGGCTTCCTAGAAATAATATAATTACTATTATATTCTACAGCTTCCACAAAAATTTGCTCTGAATCTATAAATCCCTGACCATTGGCTTGCGTCACGCAGGGTGATTTACAGCGGAGCAAACTGAAGGCTAAATGCTCTTCTGCCACTTTAGTACCTCTTTGCTCAGCTGTATATGGCAGCCTGCAGCACAAGATGGCCTTACCGCCCTCGCGGTCATTCACAAAACTCCACCATCCCTTTGGAAAAAGCAAAACTATCCCGCTCTGTTCCTCATCCAGAGGACCTGGGTCAGGTCATGGTCCTTCTAGTTTTCCCTCTGTCTCAGACAGCAGCCAACATCAGCTGCTACAGAAGAAACACGCAGCGGACAGTTGTGGAGTAACCTGTCCACCAGAGAATGTGCTTGCTAATCCCATGAGGTAGGAGCTGGTTTGTGCCCTGAAGCATGAAAAATCCATTTCAAATTCAGTTGTGTCTAAATCAAGAAGACCTCATGCCTGCGCTGGCTTCATTAGCTCATCTGAGACAGCTACAGGGAAATTCAATCCTGCAACTAAGTGAACAGGGCCTGAGGACCCAAAACCCAGTCAGCAAGAACATCAATAAAGTTGAGCTGTCATATATGAGAGGTGGGAGAGAAGACATGAGTAGCTCTGGCAGTTCTCTAATCTCATGTAGGATGCTCTGATATCCAAACATAAGGAAACGCTTTGAAAGCTAGACCTCAAACAGAGAAAAGGGACATTGGGTCTCAAATGTAAAAGGAGGGGAAAAAATAAATCTTTTATGCAAGACCTAATATCCACAGATATTTTTCATAGAATTGTTTTTGAGAAGAATAAAGAGGTGTTCTGATGAGAGAGGAAGCTGGAGCCTCTCACCTCTCTAAGCTGGAATAGAGTATGAAATATTGGGAGTGGGAAGGGAGTATGAAAACCCAGGAATCCTGGCCTTTACTCCAAACTGGGTTAAGTGTGATCAGGGAAAGCAAAGACTGCAATGCTACGCTCGCTCTAACTCACGGCATGGTCCCCTCTGTGCAGCTGCTTTAAGCATCTGCTGTCTTGCACTGCAGTTATGATGGCTCTGCTTTCAGAGGCAGTTTGTAGTCTCCTAGGTTTTTTCCCCAGCATTTGCTGAATAGCCGACCAGTTCACAGGGTATCGAATCCATCTCTGGCCTTGCGATTGCTGAACCGTTATAAGTACAAAGATCTACTTCACAGGTGGGTATGAAAAAAACGTGCTTTAGTTAAGATCATTCCATTCTCCCCCTCCACCAAATCTCACCATCAGGGCAGGACAAAGCCCCCAGCTCTGGTTCCTTCCCACTGCAGAGGAGACTGGGTGCCCCCAGCTGTGGTTTTATTTGCTATCTTCCCCCTCACCTTTTTTTTTTCCTCCCCTAATTTACCAGGTGAAAGCAGATTCAAGTAGTTAGTTATTGCTCCTTGTAGTTGCCGGATCAGGTAGATGCTGTTCCTTTTCTTCATTCCTTTGTGGCCCATGGGAGTCTCAGGCTCTGTATAAAAACGAGATGCCATTGAAGCATTTCTGTTTGCCAGACTATTGTTTCTCCTTTTAAAGTCTACAGACCCACACCATTCTTCATGAGCGAGTGCTGGCTGCCTGAAGGACAAACCAAAATGACTATTTAAGGCACTAAAAAAGGAAATCATTTAAAACAGAGCTGATTAAAAGGAAGAAACTATTCTTCCAATGAGGAGTGAATTGCTTTCAGCTGGCTTTAGCACTGAGCTTTGCCTGCAGTGAGAACCAAATACCAGTTGCCTGATACTGCAAGTATTTTGGAGGCACTTCATCAGCCATGACTTCAGTTTTCCCTTGTGTGTAACTGAAAAACAAGACTACTTCTGCTGCTCATCCTGGCTTTGAGATTTTTCCTTTGGCTATGCTGTTCAGAAGCCGACAAGGCTGTGCTTAGGGAAGCTCTTAAAGCCCAAACTCTTTCTTAGTACATCCACTTGGAAGCCCTTGCACAGCCTTGGTTGCCTAAATAGCAAGAAGTTCCAGAAAAATTCAAGAAGTGCCATGCATCTTTCTCACAACGTGGGTGTGTTTTCTTCAAAAGACTCCAGAGATTGTTGGTGACATGCTGAGTCTTCAGCACACTCAGAAAGGAGGAGAAAACAGGGAGATGGAGGTGCAAGTACTAAAGTCTTGCCAGGTGAATACTTCTTTTTTTCAATGCAACACTCACTGCAGAACACACAGAAAAACACTGCTAGGAGCATCTGCTTTTCTCGTTAACACCTTTTAAATCAGAAATTATCCTAAACAGCACTAGAACCAAACTTCTGCAGCACTGCTCCGGATATTTTCACAAGCAGCCCCACTCTCTTTTGAAAAGGCCATTTCATTCACTCTAGTATGTCCAGTCACGAAAACTGCGGCTTACTTGCGGGACAAAGTCAGCCGCATATTTGAAGCTGGAGTTAGCCACAAGACCTGCACTGGCAAAGAAGGGGAAACCTCCCCATAAAGGAGAACAAGGACAGGCAAATCCTTACTTTCCCCATATTTACTGAAGTTTAAGCTACTTTAAAGTAATTGATTCTGCAATGCCTAATATTTAGTCCAGATTTAAACTAACACATAATTTTACTTCCTACCTTGAAACCTTCCTAATGACCACAGACGCGGCAGGAATGTAAGTTCACGGACACGTTTGGGTTCATGGTTCCAACCTTCAATCCCACCCATCCGATCCCTCCGCTCCACGCCTTGCGAGACAGCTGTTGTTTCGCAGTACAAAAATATCTCCCTTCACCCCGCCAAAGGGAACCATCAGCTGCTTCTGAGCCTGAAGAAACTGATGAAAATAAGTGATTTTGGTAAAACTGCAACCCCTGCTGTAAGCAAACGGACTCTCGCTGTCCTGGCCCCGCATGGCTTTGATCTGCGATGGGATGATAGCAGCCTGGCCAGCGCGTGAATCCTGCACACATGCAGACAGAAATGGTAATTTGTGAATAACAGGGGCTGCAGGATTCACTTCCAGAGCTCCCAAGCAAAGGCCATTGTTTGGAACATCTCCAGAGTCACAGCATTCCCTTTTTTTTTTTTTGGAGAATTTATGAAATAACGCTAGGCTTTAGCGAGAGGTTTTTCTCATGACTAGATTTGTCCTTCCTGTCTCATGAGATCACACGAAGTCCCTTTTCGAGTTCAGTCTCTTCTTTAATTATTAACACGATTCCTAAATATTTCAGTGGGCGCTAACTATCCCTGCTCAGGAAAATGCAGCCTCAGCCCAGAAAAGATCCAGCCACCGCACCGACAGCCCCTTGTTCCTCTCGCCCTTCTGGGGAGTCCCTTGGGAATAGTGCAGGGCACGGCGTGTCACTTCCCACGGGGCTCTCCCTTGGCGTGGGGACACACCGCGCAGGGCACAGATACCCATGGGAATGACACGGGCACCGGGTGTAACACGGGTTTTGCTGTCCCGGGGGCTGCTCGGGGTCCCCCCTCCCGGGGCCGGGCTCCCGGGGAGCGGCGACATCCTCCCGTGTCCCCACTAGAGGGAGCGACAAATCCAGCCCTGGGAGCCCGGCGGCGGGCGGGCTCCAGCCCGTGTCTGTCGGTGCCCCGGGAGCACCGGGGGCTGCATCCCGCGGGCAGGGACCCGGCAGCAGCCAGCCCCGTCCCCCGCATCCCTCCCCAGGGGCAAAACGCCTGTGTTTTTTGGGGCACACACAGAGCTCAGCTTACCTGCTGCGTGGTGGTCCCACACATACCACCGGTACTGGGAGAGGATGCCAAGGCATTGAGTAGCTGCTCCACTGTGCGAGAGTGGGGGTTTTGGCTGGTGCTGGGGGATGAAACCCTTCATCTGCTGCAGGACTGAGATTTGGGAGGACATAGGGGGAGAGGAGGTAATGGAAAATGGGGGCGAGAAAGCTGGAGGGGATGGTGAAATAGGGGGACCGCCCTGGGAGGGAAATGAGGAAGGAGAAGGGGATGAAAAAGCAACAGGAAGAAAAAGGAAGGGGCCATGCTGATGATACAAATCCACATTGCAGGGAAGTTCCCTTTTCTATCCGTATGGCCTTACAGCAGGGCACGGCGGGATGGAAACAGACACATCAATGGTGGGGAGCCTAAGTTCCCCATCTCGGGACGTGAAACAGAGCCAAGATGCTGGAGCAGCCCAGGGTACAGGTGGGGAACTCAGTGCTGTGCCCTTCCCTGGCTCCAGTCCCAGCTCTGGTCCCCACCAAGGGCAGGGACAAGTCTGCACACTGGGCTTAGCAAGAGAGAAGGGCCAAGGATCAGGGAGAGGGAGGAGGTCAAGAAGGGAATAGACCATGGATGGATCCACCAGGGCTCTGGGAGCTTCCCATCAGCTGCAGGGCTGGAGAGGACATAGCCTTCTTCAAGGGAGATGGGGAGGCCGGGGGAGTTTGGGACACCGCTCATAGTGCCAGGAAATTTACCTCCTCGTCAGGGTGTTGCAGAGCAGGTTCCCAGCAGGAACGGCTGCAGCACATGGAGGGGGGTCTGTGAGCAGAGAAGGAAGAACTGGAGCAGGAGGGAAGGCAAAGAGAAGGGGAAGGAATCAGTTCTCCAGCTACAGCCAGGGCTACCCCAGGCCTGGAGGGCAGCTCCCGCTTTGCTATTTAAAACCTGCCCAGGGAGTGCTAATGAACCTGGTTAATGAGCACCAGCCCTGGTAAACACAGCCTGGCTCATCCTCATGCCCAATCACCTTGCAAATTTGCTGAGCCCCCTGGGGCAGGGGTTGTCTGTTTCATGTGGTGGGGATGTGGGTGTGCTACAGCCCACCCCGGGCGGGAGGAGACCTGGGTGGCTCTGGTCTGTGTGCTCCAGGGCTGGCAGAGACACCCCCCACACACACCCCCTCCCCAGGGCTCAGGGCCCCCCAGAAGGCTGCCTGCAGCCTATGTGCTCCCCCTGGAATAGCCCAAACCTGGGTTGCATCCTCGCCAGAGTTTTGCTGAATGTGCCGTTCTTTGCCCACAGGTCCCACACCCACCTGGAGGGTCTCTGCGGGACCTGTGGCTCCTCTGCTTCACCCTCGCAATCCTGGGAAGAAACACGGGCAAAGGCAAAGGCTGTGACAAAGACGAGGTTCAGCAGTGACAGATGGAAATCCAGTGGCTGGCAGACCCCATAGTGTCCAAACACATGTGGTGGCCGGGTGCCACTGGGGTCTCCAGCAGCCTGGGGACACCTGCTGTGTCCCAGCCCAGGGAAGGGACAGGCATCAGTACTGATGCCACAGTCAAGTCCAAGTCACCTGCCCTGCAGGTTGGACCAGGGCTGATTTTCGGTACAAGAAAACAGAGGACCTGGGACAAGGGTGCGATGGGGCTAATTTCAGCAGCACCAGGAGCCTCTCCTGTGCTGGCGGCAGGTACAGGGGCCTTGGCGTCTCTCCAGGCCCCTCCATAAGCCTCACACCACTTCTGCCCAGCCCTGTGGGTGGTGATGGGGTGCGGGGGGCCGTCAGGAAGGAGCCCTTGACCTTGCCTGGGGTGTGTGTCTTGCCTCGCCGTGGAGGAGAGGCAGGCGATGCCAGGGCTGGCAGGCGCCCTGGCAGCAGCACAGCCAGGGGGTTATTAATAACCTGCTGAGTCAGGGGGGGCTCTTGGGTTTCAGGATCACAAGACACAGACGCTGAGTGGCTCAGATGGATCCCTCCCGTTCCTCCTTTTTACATTGACAGGGACAACTGGTAAGGTGGGGTGGGGGCTGCAGCTGGAGCCGGGTGCCTTCGGGCCTCCCAGGGCAGCCTGGTCCCATCCTGATGATCACTGCACCCAGCAGGGACACAGGGCGAGGACTGGGGCTGTGATGTGCCCAAAATACAAGAACTGCCCTAAAGGAATTAAGCAACGAGTGCTGGGGCAGGAACACACAGCACTGATAAGCTATGTCAGGATGTAGCAGCTATACCAGCCCCATTCCCCATCAGCATAATTAAATCACATCATGGGGAGGAAAATGAGTACCCTGGGCTTTGCTGCCAGGCCTGCTTCCCTGCAGGCTCCACTCTCCAACCCCCAAAAGTCCGTGAGTGGGGCTGCTGCTACCCAAAGGGATGGAGCCAAGGATCTTGCAAGATGCAAAGAGAATTAGGAGGCTCTTGCAGGTGCGCACACCACAGTGTCTAATCGCAAGAGTTTTGCAAGGGCTGAAAAGCCTCAGGAGATGCTCTAGCATCCCCCCATCCCCATCTAGGGGATGGGCCAGCTCTAGCTAGCACAAGACTGGATCAGACCTCCCAGAAAGCGCATTGTCCCATCCTGGCTGCCACAGGGTCACCTGTGTTTCCATTGAAGCCCTCGGCATCGTTACACAGGCAGGCCAAGGTCTGCTCTGGGATGGCGATTCCTTATGCATCGCTAAGGAAAAGTAGCTGGTGATGTGTAACAGATTAACTTTCAGACGCAGCAGCCCGTGGCAGCAGCGTGCACTGCCAACCTACAGTTTCTCTAGCAGCTACCGCGCAAGAGCGGATGGAGCGGCAAGAGCCATCCCCAGGTCTGAGCCTGGCCCTCAGCATTGCTGCCAGGGCAGGGGAGGAGCAGGGACCCCTCGCACACGTGTGAGCAGCCATCGCTCACTGGTCTGTGTGCTGGGATCCAGACACTCACACCCAGAGCTTTTTAGGGCCACGGAACCCACTGGCGTGGGGCTGTTCCCCTGTGGTTTTGCCCAACCCCACTCCCCTTTCCCCCATCCTACCCCCGGCTGCGCTGGGACGCAGTTGCCTATGGGGAGGGAGAGCACCCCTGCTTTTGCTGGCACTGTGCTCCCTCCAGGCTGGCACCCAGCACTGCCGTCTATTTTTTCACCCAGGACAGTACCAAAATAAGCCTGTCTCACCCCTCCCCAGCAGCTGTCACGGACATCACCCCGGCCACGCTGGTTTTCCCTGGCCGCTCCACTGTCACAGCGCCTGCAATCGCTATTGCTGTAGCTGCCACTCACAGTGGCTGAAATAAGTGAAGTGCTGAAGCTCTGCTCGACTTCTGTGTCCCCTGAGAGGTCTCATTTCGTCATATCAGGCTGTCTGAGCAGCCGAGCCCCGTTCATTTCAATTAGCCCGATAGCTCTCAAATCCTATTTACCTTTATGGATGTGTTAGCATCTTGCTGCTTCCCACACCGGGTCCAGATTAAAGGGTGAGCGAGGAATATGTGCCATGCGGTATCACACGCTGACTGTTAACCCTCGCCGCACCCCTTGCGAGACCGACCCACAGCAGCGTATTTCCTGCAACGTGTAAACTGAGACACAGATAAAGCCGTATCGAAGGGACACGGTGTGATGGAAGGGACACGTCGTACCTCGCAGAGCTGGGAGCAGCCTGCAGCATTCACCCACAGATTAGCGAGAAACCCAGCCTTTTGGTTTTAAACAAACACTTTACTTTTCACGCGATGCATCTTTTAGCAGATAAAAGACCGAAAAGCCCGGAAAGGCTGTAGTCCCACAAAGTCTTTTTGACTAGGTGCTCCCTCCCATAGGGACCTGTCCTTAGGTCCATGTACCTCACTTGGATTTTAACAATCGTTTACCATCGCAACACATTCCAGCACTTAAATAAGCTCCTTGAGAGGGAGAGATAAGGTATCAGCTTTCCGGTTCATCTTGCCAGTCTGTCTGCAGCAGATAAGCATGTTGGGCAGCAGGAAAAAGGTTATCTAGAAAGGAAGCCGAGCAACGGTTGCTGTTATTGCAGGAGGCTTTGAAAAAAAAGTCACCCCACCAGGAATCCCACAACCCATACAAGCCCTTCCCGGCGGGATGTGATTGATGGTCGGAGTCCAGCTGTGCCTTCCTCCCGGGGTGGGAGGCATCTTCCCGTACGGCAGTGGGGAGAGCTGTGGAGACAGTCGTGCTCTCCCAGGGAAGGTCACGACTGGAGGCAGGTGCCCAAAAACCTGTTGCTTTCCCTCTCTCGCTCATCTCTCCTGCCCTGGCCCTGCTCCAAGGAGCTGCAAAAGGACGGGTTTGCTTTAACGTCCCTCTTGCCCCTTCAGCATGTTTTGAATGTTTTTGGGCTGAGGAGTCTGCCAGAGGACAAACCTTAAGAGGAACGACTGAGGGAACTGGGGTTGTTCAGCCTGGAGAAGAGGAGGCTGATGGGAGCCCTCATCCCCCTCTACAACTCCCTGAAAGGAGGGTGGAGAGAGATGGGGGCTGAGCTCTTCTCCCTGGGGACAAGGGATAGGACAAGAGGAAACGGGTTCAAGTTGTGTCAGGGCAGGTTTAGATTGGATATCAGGGAACATTTTTTCACTGAAAGGGTTATTAACCATTGGCACA
This sequence comes from Rhinoptilus africanus, assembly GCA_013400135.1. NCBI lineage: Eukaryota > Metazoa > Chordata > Aves > Charadriiformes > Glareolidae > Rhinoptilus > Rhinoptilus africanus. Next base: position 82,809 of record VXBO01014505.1, read on the forward strand.
GGCTGCCCAGGGAGGGGATGGATTCCCCGTCCCTGGAGGTGTTTAAGAAAAGGGTAGATGTGGTGCTGAGGGACATGGTTTAGAAGGGGTTTTTGTCAGGGGGGGTTAATGGTTGGACTTGATCTTAAAGGTCCTTTCCAACCTCAGCGATTCTATCATTCTAAGAGGGAACTTTTCTGCCCCAAACTGGGGCACTGCTCTTCTGGGTTGGTTGTGCACGTGATCCCTGGAAACCAGCACCAGTCTCCCACCCATCACCGAGGAGTGAGAGTGGGAAGGAGTTTCTGACAATCCGCAGCCTTTCCTAACCCAAGTATCACCTTGCGTTTTGGGATGAGAGAGGGGAAACAAGCCATGTTGGAGGAATTTCATTTACAAACTAGTGAAAAACGTGCACTTCCTTTGGATGGCTGCTCGTTACTTGATCTTCCAGCCTGTGGTTTGTTTGCTTGTTTGCAGGTGCAGAAATGATGTCATCTAAAAAAAAAAAAAAAAAAGCAGCCATTTTCAGCCAAATTTGCAGACCCCTTTTTGTGCCTTCTTGTCATCACCCAGGGACAAAAGACCCCACACTGCAGCAGCGCCGGCTCAGGAAATGTCCTGAATTGGGGACTACGGAACAATAACTGAAGCAAATCCTGCCAGGAAGCGCTCTGAATCCGCTCAGCCACCTTCTCTCCCCTCTGGAGCTTCCAGCTCCCTCCTGCCTCCCCTCCCAAGACATCCTCACCGCATCCCTCCACGTGCTCTTGTGTTTTGCCGATTCCCATTAATCTGTGTTTTATATAACCCCTGGCTTGTGCCGGACACAAAAGCTATGCATTGCCATGAAATTAATACACAATTTTAGGTTTAGGGCTTAAAGGAAATAAAAACAACCCCTCGCAGCCAGGGGATGCAAACCACGCCAAACAGTGCTGGCAGCTCCAAGGTGCAGATCCCAGTGGGGAGAGGGAATCAGCGCTGGGTGCATCGAAGCTCCTCACAGTGGACCTGCAACCAGGCATCAGAGGCTGATTCCTTAATCACCATCACATTAAGCGTGTTTAACTATTGCACAGCTCCTTGGCTGGACGCAAACAGCACCGAACACCCAGAGCACTTCAGCCCAAAGTGTTTTGTGAACATCCATCATTGTAGCTCTCAGCTTCTCTTCCCATTGCTTTTATTTTAATTAATCTCTGCAGGTCTGGCTTTCCAGCACCGATGGTCTCGCACAAGGCTGCTGGTGCTGGGAGAAGTGAGAAAGGCAGAGAGGGTCCCATGGGCGAGGGTGTATCAGAGGGATGGGGACTCTGCAAGGACAGGGCACTTTCTGGGGATGGGAAACCAGCTCCACCGGCTTGAAATTTGTTGGAAAAACTGGCAGAGATCCCTGTGCACTGCCCAGGTCCCCATCCTCCAGAGAGGCTGAGGAACCGCAGAAAGGGAAGAGCATTGGCATTTCCAATGGCCCTGAGCCTGCCCGGCGGGGGCCAGCAGCATTTGCCGCAGGGCTTCCCGGCTGCCGAGCCGTGCCCCTGCTCGCCCCTGGAGTCGCCTGGGCGCTTGAGCCAATTTGTTCCAACACTGCAATTAGCAGTTCATCAGCGCCAAGCTGTGAAAAAAGCGTCTGTAATACCGACCAGCCGGAGAGGCCTTCCCTGCTAAGAACTAGGGATTTTCTGGGGGAAACCCTGCTTTCGGGGGGGAACCACTGCCCCCCCCCCCCAGGCCACCAGCATCTCCCCGCTGCAACCGGCTCTGGCGCTGCTCGGGCTGCGAGAGGTTAACGGATTTCAAGCGACTCCTGTGATTAACTTTTCCTAAATCTCCAATTCTTCTTTGCCTTCTATTTTTATAAAAAGAAAAGGGGGGGGAGGTGGTATTTACAAGGGATTTCACTCAAATAATGAAATAAATGTGATCAGCCGAGGGACTCTTAATCCGCTTTGACTCTTGCATCCTGCGGAACGAACGTGGAGATCTTTGCTGCCTCTGAGTCCCAGCAAGGCGGGGAACGAAACGACCCCGTCCCTGCCTGCCTGGGGTGCTGAGCCCACAGCACCACCTTAGATCAGGCACAGAATTCAGATAAAACCACATCAGCCAGGGGCTCTCGGGTCGACAGCAGAGAAAACCAAAACTTCGGTCACCCGCTCCCACCCTGCAGCCAACGTGTCCATGCCCAGGCCTGCAGCCAGCCGTGCCGAGGCGAGAACCGGCCACATCTTTTATTTCAGATGGCCAAACACAGGAAAATGGCATCGGCTGCATTCCCGCATCTTCCTTCTGCAGCATCACCCGCTCTGACAGCACCCTCCGCAGCACCCGCCCGCGGAAGGGAGGGACCTTCCTATTTCTTTTAGGCTTTGCCCAATATATGAAACTTTTAGCCTGGAAATGACATGGTTAATTATCACTTTAGTACAGAAACGTAACTGAAAATCACACGGATGATTCCCCCTAACTGGGGAGAAATGTTTGAGTCCCAGAAAGAAGTTTGTGGCTGCTGGGGCCGTCCTGCATGACTTGGTGGTGGCGGGAGCGGTGCCGGGGCTGTGCTGGGAGCTGGGGAGCCAGGTAAATCCATGGGTCCCTTCACCCCCATCAGAAACACCCCGAGTGAATTAAAGGGCTGGGTTTGCCCAAGAACACCCAGCACGGGGTGAAGCAGGGCCATACCTGTGCTACCGCAGGGAGACCTTGTGTAACAGCTTCCTAATTCACCCCAAATCCCCAAATCCACCATCCTGCTCTCTGAGTGCCAGCCAGCGCCCGCGCTTCCCTCCCCATCGCCTGCCTCGTCCTGTGGGGAGGGACACGGGGCCCGCGTCACCCCTTCTTGGGGGACAGCAGAGAGGACCCCCCCTCGGCAGCCCCATGGCAGGAGGGCAGCGCAGCCCTGACGTGGGAAGGGTTTCATCCCACCTCCATTTCAGCAGAGCCCCAGCCACAAAGGTACAAACCAGCTTGTTGGAATAAAACACCAGCTTAGGCCAGGGAGGGAGGAACTAAACACCCTAGCCGTGATTCCCACATATGCCCAAAGATATAATCCAGATTTGCTGCTTGCCCTGGCACCCTTTTTTTTTTTTTTTTAATAAATTAAAATCTCTTTTTGCTGCTGAGTATAATCAGCATTAGGGCGAGGGGAGGAGGAGCCTTTCACTGTACGCAGCAGAATCACAAATGAAATCCCTGCCACCGCAGGCTGGGACTCTCCCGGCGGCACGGACACACGCAGCTGATGGCAGCAGCCCCCGAACCCACGCACTGCACTTGCCTCCTCGGCGGCATTTTCATAATTCAGATGTTAGCCAGACTAAAAGGCAGAAGATGCCCCAGTCCGGGGGATGGAGGGGTGTCCTGGCTTGGGAAGGACCACTCTTCCCCGAGCCCCACGTTGAGCCTTGCATGGCTCAATTTAGGGGTCTGAAGGCTGAGGGAAAACAGTCACATTCCTGGGAAAGCCTGAAGGAGCTCAAACCTTTGGCTTTTTGCCTCCCCACAGCCACATGGCCATGGTGAGCATCTGCACAGAGCAGCTCTGCCGTCCTGCTCCACCTCAGCCGGGACAGCCAGGGCCAAACCTCTGTGTGAGCATCAGCAGGAGCTCCAGGGGAGGGGAGAATGAGGCACGAAAATTACTGGCCTCAGCCATTGACTTACTCGTAACATGCGCTTGCAAGACCCACTGGTGTTTCTTACAGGTAAATCTGAGGGTGATGCCTCCAGCACTTTCCACAGGAGCCCACAGTTTGGCAGTGCTGCCTGGCCTGAGAGCCAGCCCCATCCCTCTAACACCCTCCAGGGGGGCAGAACCCCCTCCTCTGGCTGCAGGGCTTTAGGGACAGGCACACCCCATCATACTTCTCCACCAGCCACTGAGGGCTGGAAGGCAGATGGCATCCGCACAGATCTAAAGCCCAGAGCCCAGGGAGACTGTCCTTTCCCTCGTGCTGCTGTGCCCTCCTTGCCTTTGAGCCAAAACACTCAGGATCCAGCCCTGGATGTCTGTGAGTGCAGCACAGGGGGCTGATTCCCTCCCCATGCTGCCTCCTGCCTCCCCAGCACAGCCCAAGGTGCTGTTTCTCGGACTGGAAGCCGGGGACAGTCCCTGCAGATTGGACCTTGTCAGTGGAAGAGACGGCTTGTCCTGCCACCGCTCCCCACATGCCCCCACCCACGCGGCTGTGTCCCCAGGGGGCCGGGATGGGGTCTCCTGCCTCCCCCAGCAGGTAATAGCTAACCCAGCCACAGCCTGTCCTGCTCGTCGGGTGACAGGTACGGGCAGGGACACAGGGCATGGGCCGGGCAGCCCCACAGCGGTACCTGCCATCCCTCGCTGTTGCTATAGAGACAGAAGCTGGTTTTCTCCGCAGCGGCGATGATGGTTGTTTCTGAGCAGTACCTTCGGCATGGCAGGCAGCCCGGGGAGAGGGATAAGGGATGCTGCGCCACTTGCCTTGCTGGGAGGGTCGGGCACAGCCAAAGCAAAGCTCTGATGGGCTTCTCCTGGTGCCTCTGTGCCCAGATGCACACTCACCCTGGGGGGGCTCTGCCCAAACCCTCCCCGCAGCAAGCACACAAGAACCGGGGCTCCCCAGCTCTGGGCACTGAAGCACTGGGGGAGCGAAGGGGTGCAGGCTGTGGGGGTGCCAAGGAGGAATGATTCCCAGAGAAACCCTGTGTGGGAGCGAGCCCTGTCCTGCAAACCCCACCTTACCCCTGTCAGTCACCCCAGCTCACCTCTCCCTGCTCTCCTGCCTTGCTTTGCAACCACATCCTGGGATGAGGGCAGCTCAGCTGATGTAACCCACCACGGCAGCTTCTCCAGGCCATGCTCTCCTGATTACACCAGCAAAGACCAGGAATAACTCCTCCAAGAGCCATCCTGGATGTACCAGGACAATGCGGGCGCAAGGAGACCTGGACCCAGGGACATGGCTGTAGATGCATCCAGCCTATTTGCAAAGGTTCACTAAAACCTAGAGCTACGAAGTGTGAGCTTCCCAGAAAGCAATCAGGGCAAAGTCTTCCACTGCTCCCTGCCTCTTCGGGGATACATATATCTCCAGGTACACATAGGGGCATACACAAGCCATCAGAGCTGCAGCAACATGCCTCCATCCTTCCTGGGGTGAGGACAAACTCTGCCAAGAGTAACAATGCCTGGAAGAAAGCGAAAGCACCATAGCTTGCTTCTTCACAGAAGCCTTTGCAGGAGAAGGAGCTTGGCAAAGAAAATCCCTGACGGAGGCCAGGTGCAGTGGCACGTCTCTGCTCCCTCCTGCAGCAGCGCTCCCCGTTTAAACCAGCAGCACCCACCACCCCCCCGCTGCTCTGCCTGCTGCTGCACCAACCCGCCAGCCCGCGGGGAGAGCCGGCGGGACCCAGCGCCCTGCCCTCTCCTGAACACACTCGGTGACAGCCCCTCCGGAGACACAGCCCACCCCCGGGGAGCTCCGCGGGAGGCTCGTCTTTACAGGACACGGTAGCCCTCCTTACCACGCTTCTGCTCCAGCCTCGGAGCCCGCAGCGCGGGAAAGTCAGCATCTCCCAGGGCTCTGCGCCGACATCCCAGCTGGAGACGCGTGCCAGGGATAGATTTTCTGTTTAGCTTCTTTTCATATTAATTATCAAAGAGCAACAAATGTTAGCAGCTTGCAGCAGTCATTATCAGAATGTCTTCTCCTCACCAGCAGCCCCTGTAGGAAGAGGCTCCCCAACACACAGGGACAGATGAGGGGACAAGACCCCGCTGGTTGCTCCCTGGCCTTGCAAGCCAGCCGTGTTTTGCTCACCTGGGATAGACAGGAGGACGGGGATGACGGGATCCCTTCATTCTGCAGGATGCATCCAGACAGGGAAGGTGCTGAGTCTGGTAGCGTCCGTCACCTGTCAAACATCAAACGCTCTTCTAAAGGCAGAGAAACCACAGAGAACTGGAAGGTTCTGTGCAAAATATGGGATTTTCTTAGACAGTCGTGCGGGGTGATCCGTTTCAGAGACACCACGTTGGGCATGGCCATCACCTGGGTAAGGATCAGCCAGGTTTCAAGGTGGCTGCTTGTCGATCATGGGAAGCCACAACACTGTGTCTGGGCACTGAACTCTCTATTCAGTAATCTCAGACCATTCACAGACATCAATTAGCTCAGCCTTGCAACCAAGGAAGGTCAGGAGTGCTTTCCTCATTTCATACAGGGTGAGACACAGAAACGTTCATGATTTACCCCTCTAGCAAGGTTACAGCCCAGGGAGCAGAGGCAGGGGCAGGGGCAGAGCTCCCGCCCTGCCCTCCGGCTCACCGACATTGCTGGGTGTACCAGAAAACGGTCCGTGCTGTACAAGACCTACCTTGGAAATTCCCATCTACAGCACCATTTGGAATAATTGTAAAATGATGGCCATGAAGAGGTAGGAAAAGACTCTCTGCTGTGTATCTGCACCTGCTTTGCAAAATCACCATGACCCAGCACAATGCCTATTCAGTTACTCCTTACTAGGATGAAAATGGGCAACTTGTAATTGTCCTTTCCCAGACCAAACCCCACCCACAGAGCGGAGTTCTGAACAGCAGATGAAAGGCCGGCTTCAGCGTGCCACCTTCGGCGTCCTGACCACCCATCTAGGTCCACCTCATCCAAAGCAAACCATTTCAGTGATCGCTTGTATCCCCTTGGCCAGCACGACTGCAAGACCTCCTCCAAGTTGAACACATTATCTCCAAGCTACACTGAACTGGCTTTCGTCCCCTCCCTCACGATAAGAACCAAACAGGGCAGGATTTTTATGATTATTTATTATCTGTGAAGTGCCGGCAGTGTCCTGACTCCGTAACAAGACACAACTGCCGGGCTTACAAAAAGAAAAAGCACTTTGGCCAAAAATCATTTAGGCTCAAAAAAGTTAACGAAGGTGTTCTCAGGAAGCTCTCAGGCGCTGCCCATCCTGAGGACATATCAAGGTGCTGATGTGAACCACCCAAACTAGGCAGACGTGTAGCTCGTTTCTCTCACCCGTAAAGCTTAATTAGGTTGCTGTGCAAACACAGTTTGAGAATATGGCCAAAACACAGCTATGGCCCTTGATTGCTAAAACTCAATCCATTGCAAGAAACATTATTTTTTTTTTTCAGGTGGGGAAGCAACATTAAAAAACGCCACTACTCATGGAAGTTACAACTGCTTCCAATAAACAACATGTAGAAAATACTGGGAGGGAGACTCTTAAAGTATCTACTAGTTTCCAGTGGAAAAGCCTCAAGTCCCCATGTTCACCAGATGGATATCAACATCTGACACGTGTTGGAAGACATCCATATCAACTCCACCAGCCTGAACTGTAAGTAGCCAAAAACAAAGCCAGACAGGACATCTGTGATGTGGTGCCGTCCGATCATGACACGGGAAAAGCCCACGCAGAGAGCCCAGAGGACCAGGAGGATGCGGAGAGGGATGGCCAAGACTAGGTGGTTGAGGAAGAACTTGGAGAGCATGGCTGCTCGGCTGGCATGCCCGGCTGGAAATGCGTAAGTGTCCATGGTCAGGTAGTCCAACAAGCCAGGGGTGACGTCATACGGGCCCTTCCGCTTGGCCAGCTTCTGCAAACCAGCCACAATCATGATGTCCAGGAGCAGGGCTACAAAAGGAGAGATGAAGAAGGAAAGGTCACAGACAGAAGGAGAGTTGAGGGCCATTTTCAAGGCAGAACATTCAAGGGTTGTCGCTGTCTTTAAATAAAGGTTTGGGTTCGGTTCCAGGTGTCCATGGTTCAGCTGCACGCAGCCCCCCTCATCTTCAGATCACCACCCAAATGTTAATTAACTATCCCAGTTCACCCATGGAGAAGGCAAGTACCAGTATCACCATCTCACAGAGGAGAAATACAAACCACAGAGGCAAGCGATCCACCTGGGGAGGAAGAGAGCAACTGGCAAAGCTAAAATTAAAACTCTTTTGGCCCTCAAAGCACTGGATTGGGTATCTCTGTTTCTGTCCTCCACCCCATGCTTTAGAAACCTCGTGCAGCGAGGACGTATCCCTGCCTGGGGCAGCTCTCTGCTGGGGTGACCAGGCTGCAGCGAGCAGCTGGTGGGAGGAAAGGTGCCCCACAGCTCTTTCTGGTGTTGTCCCTTGTCCCCTCCCAAGCCCACCACCTCCCTCCTGCCCAGAGCCAGCCAGCAGGATCACACCACACTGGCAGATTTCACCAAGAAAAGAGCATGAAGAGACAGTGAGCCAAGAGAAGAGCCATACCATAAAGAAAAAGGGCTTCTGCATTAGAAACAACACCTTGGTGCGTTGAAGCAGAAGGTGGGTGACATCCTCCTAGATGTCCCCTACCTCTCCGTCTCCCTTTGCCAAAGCACTGATTACCCAGGAGTTTCTTGTTTCTACTCGCCTCTCGCGAGTCACCCCATGCACCCCCTTCCCTGCACAGAATCACAGAACGGTAGGGTGGGAAGGGACCTCTGGAGATCATCTAGTCCAACCCCCAGCCAGAGCAGGGGGCACAGGAACGCCTCCAGGTGAGGTCTGAATGTCTCCAGAGACGGAGACTCCACCACCTCCACCACAAACGTGGTTGGGGGGGGTAACACACCTCCCAGCACGAGCAAACCCAGGCTTGTGGCGCAGAGGGACTCTCCCTGCAGCTGCAGGTCTCAGCACCACATCACCTTTCTTCACTCACTGCTTCAGGGGTGAAACCCATCAGCACTTCTCTTCATCACCCTCCTCTTCATCCCACCCGCTTTGCCCCAGCCGACAGGTACTGTCATTTCTATTTCCTAGCATCGATTTTATTTTTCTTTAATCCCTCCATCTGCTTTTCCCCAGCCCTCCTAATTAGTCAGAGTGCTGATTTCAGCTCCTTGCTGCAATGACAAGGAAATATATACCCAGTATCAGCACAGCCTGCTCCCTCGGCAGGAATGCCAGGGGCCAGTTGCCTGGTTCCCGGGCCCTGATAAAGACCATTCCTTGAGAGCTGACAAGGTTTCAGGAGGATGGATGGGAGGGCGGCGGGGACGGGAAATGAGATGGCACATGGGAGGCAGGCAGCTCCTCCTGCCCGGCACCTGGCAGGGGCTGGGAAGCGAGGAGCCGCCTCCCGCATCGTGCCACCTCTGCACAGCCAGCGCTGGCATCGCCCGGGGAAGGAGCCGATATTTAGCCCGGCCAAACTTGCTCCTTGTGGGAGGGCTAATTTTCTTCCCCATCAGCAGAGCATCTTGCGTGGGGATGGCAGGCAGCAGGATCTGCCTGGACCTCCTGCCCACCAGGTACCACCTGGACCACTCCTGGGCTCTCGGGGCTGTGGAGGGGAGATGGAGCAGAGGGAAAGGTGTGGGCACCAGTGGGAATGGTGGCACAGGCAGCAGCGGGACTCCAGCTTAAACACAACAAGAACCAGGAGGCTGACACGAAGGAATGGTTCATAGGTGGCATCTGAAACAAAGAGGAGGATTTCAGACCCGGCTGCAGAGCTCTGGAGCAGCTGCTCCCACGGTTCCCTGTAAGGCCAAATGCCCTCAGCATGGCTCACAGCTACCAAGGGCAATGAAGTGCTGGGGCCGCTGGCCATCCCAGGGCGCTGCTTGCTCTGGGCTTCCTAAATCACCCCCAGCTTGGCTCCTCACCCCACCAAGGTGACCCCCCGCAGCCCAAATTCAGCAAAGCGCTCCAGGAGCCGAATTCCAGAGCTCATCGGCCGCATTGCCCACCAATCCCACCTCACCCTGGACCAGCCCTGGGCCAGAGCCGAAGCTCTGGGGCGCAATCTCGGGAGCTCAGACTCGCGCATGCATTTCAGAGAGACGACGCACCAGCGCTGCCGAGAGAAGACTCTGGCCCAAGCTGCTCCTGCTGAAGTCAGCAGCTTATTGCATTGCTGAGGAGCTCAGCCAGGACTCAGCAACCAGTCCAGGCACCCCAAGGCATCCCCAGCGCCTCCCACGGTGTTCCATACACCCACTACGGACCATTGCCCACCAAACCTGCCCGTAGATCAGTAGCACAAACGTCTCGTGCTTTAGCGACGTGTGGTGTTCACCACTGCCCATGAGTATTTTGCACTTACATGATTTTTTTCCGGTCAAAGGTGATGTCAGGGCAACTCGAAGGATGCGGGCGTGTGCGCACGGAGGTGTTCAGAGAATGGAGAACAAGCCAAAGAGCTGCTTTAATAAGCCTTTCATTCAGAAGATGAATAAAATGGGCCTTCAGTACTGCTAGGTTTGATTTTCATCAAATGATGCACAGAAAGGAGAAAGCCTGGTTTGCCTACATTTCAAGATCTGAAGGCATGACAGCATTAAAACCGGGGGTTAATTCGCCGTTAAAAGAAGAAGAAAAAAAAAAAAACCAAAAAACCCCAAAGATCCCTCTGTCTGGTGCTTTTTCTGTCACTTCCCCCTGCGCTTTCTGTTCCTTCCATGGAGCAACTTCTTTACGAAATAGCCCCAGCAGCCTGCCCTGCCCCGGCCCCCGCGGCACGGGGGGGTCCCACCGCCCTCGCCCAGCTCTGGGTCTCAGCAGAGCCCTGCAAACCCCGGGGAGCCGCGCCGTGCCCCTGCCCTCTCCTCCTGCTGCTGCCGGAGTGAATCAGCACACGGCGCTGCTGCCGGCGCTGCTGCCAAGGGCACGTCCTGCAGAAACACGTACCGACCGGGATGACGCTCAGCACCCCCGGGCCAGGCCCTATCTTCTCCCAGTTTCTCAACCTACATGCCCGCCTGGACTTCGGGTCATAGACTCATAGAATGGTTTGTGTTGGAAAGGACCTTAAAGCCCACCCAGTGCCACCCCTCATGCTGGCCAGGGACACCTCCCACCAGCCCAGGCTGCTCCAAGCCCCATCCAATGTGGCCTTGAACCCCTCCAGGGATGGGGCAGCCACAGCTTCTCTGGGCAACCTGGGCCAGGGGCTCACCCCCCTCAGAGTGAAAAATTTCTTCCTGAGATCCAATTTAAATCTGCCCTCCTCCACTTTGAAGCCATTACCCCCCATCCTATCACTACATGCCCTTATAGTACTAAAAAAGTCCCTCTCCAGCTTTCTTGTAGGCCCCCAGCAGATACTGGAAGTCCACCACTTGCTTTTTCCTCCTAACGCAAACCAAATCCTCCCTCCTCAGCTGCCCACATCTGTACCAGCATCACGCAGCTAAGGGGTTAATTTTCTCACGGGCATCCTTGGTGGGTCCAGCTGCAGGTGTGGGAAGGTGCCCGCTGGCTACCAAAGTGGTTGCATCTGAAGCCCCTTTGCCTTGCACCCCCCTCCCCCCCAACGCAGCCCCAGCCACCTGCAAAACGGCGTTGTCACCTTAGCTCTGTCCTTCCCCTGTCCCGAACACTGAAAATCCTTCAGGATGAGGTGACTGGAGGAAACACGGCCCCGGGAGAGCCCGCGGAAGGGAGCCTGCAGCCGATTCACCAGCCTGCGCTCACGCAATGCTGCTCTCCGGGGCCGTCACAGGCGTAGCGGAGATGGCAGTGCCACCTGGCCGAGGGGTGAGATGCAAGGAGCAAGAAATGTTAATTTTTAGCATTTTGTTTTCATCATGCCTTTCCCCCCCAGATCCAGGTAGCATTGGATTTAAAACGCAGGCAGCATTGGATTTAAAATCCAGGTAGCATTGGATTTAAGAGAGCAAAGGGAGGATTATCTCTCGCCCATCACTCCTCTCATGTTTTTCTGAAAAAGATCCAGAATTTCCCCTTTAACCTGGTGTTAAGGGAAACAATCCTCCAGATTTTCACTGCAAGACCATCCGATCACAAAAAGCCCTATAAACATCTAAAACTTCCTTAAAGCGCAAACCCAAAGAGAAAGTCTTCTCTGCCTGTGACAATTTTAGCATCAGAGATCACCTTGGTATTGCAAATAGCCAACATCTGGCATCAGATGCACAGTAAATGAGCTGAAAGCGAGCCCCCTGGGCAGACGTTTTATATCTATTAATAAAAGGAAAACAATTATCTGCCTTGCTCCTACCACCAAATGTTAGGAGCCCATTAAGGGTGGAGGCGAAGGCAGGCAGGGCACAAGGACGAACCTCAAGCATCGCCGCAGCAGAGCCAAGACGAACCCCAAAGCTGGTATTTAAGGGAAGCCGAAACAGTTGGATGTCCCTTGTCACTGTAAGGACCTTTCTGTCCCAGCGCCTGAGGTGCCAACGCTGCTGCCGTCCCCCACGGCAGGGGGGGGCTGGAAGAGGCTGAGGACGGGGCGAGCACCCTCGGGGGTATCGCCTGCCCCTGGTTGGAGCCAGGCAGCGTCTCCAGGGAGGGAGGCAGATTCCAGCCGAGATGTTTATATAAACATGTTATCAAAACCACAGCTGAAAAACAACCTGGGTGCAGTGCTGGGCGCAGCGGGGGGGAGGAAAAAAAAGGAGAAAGCCAAAAAAGCCCTTGGCCTCGTCTGCTCCTGCAGCCGCGATTCACATGACTTCACACACATGGGGCTGCTCGGATGAGACAAGGCAGCTCTCCAGAGCCCAGCCTGAGAGATCGGGACCAGAAACGGAGTCACAAGCTGGACTCAGTCTCCCAGTGCCGCACGGGGGGAGGTGAATGCCCAGGAACGAAGAGCGAGCCCATCCCGTGCGCTCAGGAGGCACCCCAGCGTGGGAGCAGACGTGCTTTGGACAACCCCCTCTACCCAGCCCTGGGACCGTTCTAAAGTGGAGACGACTTGGCAATAACTCATTGCCTGGGCTTCGCAGCCTGCTCTGACCCGGGTCCCACCGTGCTGGAGGCCACACCAACCCCGCTGAGATGCCCTGTGTCCCCCCCCACAGCTGCCCAGGCCACGTGTGGGGCCGAGGCTGGCTTTGACGGCCCCGTGTTTCCCAGAGCAGCCAGCATCGCTCAGGAGTGAACCCTGGACAAATGCCACTGCTCTCCAGAAACAGCTCCTTTTGCTCACAATTAGAAATTTTTTTTTAATTACTTACATGCCCGATCCTACTGCTTCTGAACTTCCCAAATCTCCTGCAGGCATTAGGCTCCCTGACCTGGAAAACGAGCCGTTTGCAGCCTTGACCTGTCAACATTAATGAAAGGGGCAGGTTTCAAAAGTGCCTCTTCCCCTTCTCCCCGGTGGAGTCGGTGGCAGCTGGAAGAGCTCCACTCCTCTGGAAGTGAATCCTCTACTCCCTTTTCTTCCCCAAATGCGGTACCATTAGGTGTAAGAGCTGGCAAAAGGCACAGATGGCATGACACATTGATGAACCAATGGATCAGATGCTGCACTGTTCTGGGGGGGAGGTTATTTTTTGGCTGAACAAGCAGCAGAGTGGGGTAAGTGGCCACGGGGAAGTGAAAAAATGGTGGAAAGCAGCATTGTGCAATTAATTAAAAAAAAATAAACCAAACCAAAAAAGACCCAACCAGCTAAAAATAGACCTGCTATATCCGAGATGATTAGAAACAGCCCTGAGTGCAAACACAGGCTCCCTGGAGTTCTCCCCTTGGAAATACTGTGCCCCTGGGAGCTGGGCAATTTGTATCCCGGCATCAATTAGTGAGCGGGGCTGCCTCACTGGGGGTCTGCGCAGCCTGGGGACGAGACGCGGGTGAGAGGATGAGCGCAGCGAGGAGGGCTCGTGCTGATGGGGAAAACGAGCCGAGCAGCCCCCAGGATGGCTCAGCTGCCTCCCAGAACGGCACGGACAGCTTGCAAAGGCCCTCTGTGCTGGGACAGCGGCGCAGGTCTCATCAGCACAGCCCCGAACCACACGCCGCGATGCGCACAAGCAGGAGAGCACGCTGCGGGGTGAGCCGGAGGAAGAAAACTGCCCCGGGGCGATGAGCAACAGCATCGCCCAGCCCACAGACACCCGGCTCTTTGCTCACTCAGCACCGCTTAGGCTTGCGCTTACACCCTGCTGCCTTCAATAAGGCAAATCGGCAAAAAAACCAATTGGGGCTGAGTCTGCGGCACTCAGCGTGGCTCCAACCATCACGTCTCATGGTGCGCTAAAGACCCCGAACAGGTCTATAGACCGCCATCCCTCTACAGATGGAAATGGAGAGTGAGACCAGAACTGCATTCCAGGTGAAAACACAGCGCTTTCTTCCAATGGGAGGAAAAAACCAGTTCATCTGATTTCCCTTCTCCCATCCCCATCCGCCACCACGCCTGGCCCGGAGCGGGATACCCGATGGGCTCTCCCTGCTCGCTGCTCCTCCCAGCAACCCACCTCGCTGCCCAACACCCCTCCACCTTCCTCTTCCCAGCCACTGCTCCTGTCGAGGCGCATTAGATGCCAACACACCCACCTATTTCTCGGGATCTCCCCTCGGGTCAGAGCCTGGCTCAGCCCCTCCAGCAGGGCTGGCTCTGCCCCAGTGAAACAGCCACTCTCCCCTTTGAGCTCCAGGCAGGGGCACTGGGAAGCTGTTCCTGGAGTGACAGACATAAGGATGACTCATTTCCCATGTTTATTCCCCCTCTTCCCATTCAACAACCCTCGCACTTCTTTTCTCTTTCGCTCTGCATTCAGGCTCTGGAACATTTCTCCTGCTCGCTCTGCACCAGGGTTGGATTTCAGCCGGCTGCAGTTTCCCCAAGGGCTGCACGCTGATGGCTGCCCGGCTCGCAGCATCCTCAGTGCCACGCAGCCGGCCAGGACCTCAGCTCCCCGGGGCTGCCCGGGATCAAGGGGCTGATCAGAGACCCCAGGTCTGACAGAGACCCTACGCGGATCCCTGGAAATACCCCCCCTGCCTGCTCCAGCCACACGGGGCCCAGCCTGTCACTGGCTGTCCTTTATCTGAAGGGACACTGCAGACTCGCCAGCCTGCCCTGCAGTGAGCAGTGTATATTTGCTGTAGAGGCAGCAGGCGAGGCAGGGAAGGGGGGCAGGGAAGGGGGGGCAGGGAAGCCGGGCATCGCTTGCTGTTCAGAGATGCCTCAGCTCATCAGCCGTGAGGGGATGAAGGCTGAGGACGGCACCCACCAAAGGAGCGGGGACTTCAATGGCTGTATCTGGGCAAGACAACAAGAGGCAGATTTGCAGCCTGATGTGATGAAGAGGAATATTTAATGCCAGGCTGTACCTGTGTCTGGATGCTGGATGCAGGGAGTGGGCATCTGTGCTGTTCCCTCTGCCTGGCACTTACCGTGGGTCAGTCATGTTGGGTTACTTGACACTTAAGCGTTTCCAGCTCGCTGGGGAGATGTGCTGAGGTCACAGCGGGCACTGCCAGGGCTGGGAGGGGAGCAGGACAGGGGCTGAGCCCCCTCCACACGCCAGGTTTTACAAGGAGGGGATGGTTCGAGCAGGGCCCTGCTCCCGAGCTGCTCTCCCCATCCCTGCCCAAATGTCATCTGCCCTGTCCGGCTCAGAAAATCCCCAGCCTCACAGTGGGAAAATGAACAAAATAGATACATCTGGCCCCCAAACCATCTCTGGGGCTCTTGGCTTAGCAAGCTCTGCTGCGTACGGACTGATCCATCTGCCGTGCAACTCCCCAGCCTCTCTGCTGGGTCTGCGCTGCCAAGCCCCGGGGCTCGAGAGGACGAGCTTCTCTGTACTGCCTGGGCTTTTCATCTACTCGGTGACCTTTACCAGCAATGGGCTGTACTATCTGGATTTTCACCACACGGACTCCAAAGAAAAGCATGACAATACCTGGAGCAGGTCAGCAGGGTCTCCAGGGGCCCGGTGAAGGCATTTCTCGCTCTCTTTCCCTCCTAACCCACCGCTTTCCTGACAATGTGGTCTTGCTTGGAAGCTGCCGGGGTGGGACTGCAGACTCCTGGCCATATATATGTGTTTATAAATGTGTGTCTATATATATTTTAAATAAATATATATATGGCTCAGGATAAAGACAGAGCTCTGCAGGGAGCTATGCCTCAGAACATCATGGCTTGGTTCCCAGTGAGACTAAAGCTAGGTCAGTATTCAGGGAGAAGGTTGGAGAGAGCAAGAACTGCCTTCTTGCTGACCTTCAGGCGTGGAGAAGTGACCCTGGGCTCTCCTCCTTTTCCTCCTCCTGTGGCTGTGGCGAGCCAGCCTCAGCCTGCCGCGCTGTTTGCCACGCTGCGTCCCCAGCCTGCGGCACTGCTTTACTCGATGGTGATAAATGCTCAGTGACAGCACCAAAGAGCCGACTTCCCCCTCAGAAACGGGATGCAGAGCCAGCTGGTGATGGATGAGCACTGGGACCTGTGTCACCGAGACAGCAGCGGGACACAGGGGACGCAGCAGGCAAAGAGAAGACCACAGCTTTCTCTTCTCCTCGTCTGAATATCTATTTTAGAAAGCCATGACCAAAGCAGAACCAGTAAATGGCTAGTATTTCAAACCGAGCCCAAGCACGTATTTTACGTGCAAGGGTTAACCAAGGACATACTCTCCGAGGGCAAAGGCACGCAGTCTGCAGCGAACTGAAGAAGGTTCACTGCCTCAGGTGGAGATTTGGCTCTAAACACGACAGGCGGACTTCAGCAGAGCCACCGCTTCGGGCAGATGACCGTATTCCCTTCCCATTGCAGTAAGAAGGCGCCTGGACCTGGAAAGCCCATCAGTCTTAACGAGATCAATGGGTTTAGCTTAATAAATAGGAGATGAAGAAATTACTTGAGCACTATCCAAAATATTGAAAGGCAGCAGAGCTGTTGGCTAAAAGAGCTATGCGGCCGAAGAGACGAGGGTATGCGGATGCAATGGAGGGAAGAGGGGAGTCAAACTAAGAGCAAGGCGCTTGTGAGGAATACCTGCCACTGCAGTAATATAGAAATGGTTCTGACAAGTTCACCCTCACTTGTAATTGTAAATCAGATTGAGTGTTTGGGTTTTTTCCCTTAACAAATTGAATAGGAATAAATTAAGGGATGTGCTACAGCCTGTATTTTGCCGTGGGTTAGATCAATGATCCAAATGTTCTTTGCTGGCTTTGCAGTCAATGAATCACTAAATTTGGATCCACATCCTCACCAGATGGATCAGAACCAGAAACCAAGGTACTGCTTCCCTCGGGGTTTGATGGAGTTTCTGTCTGGTTCTGGAGCAGACCTGGGAATCTTAGTGAAAGTTTTGTATCTGTTTTCCCCTTGAAAGCCCGATTGCAAGGTTCAAATTATTTTCGAAGCACCTCAGTTTTCCTGAAATCCTTGTGATTGCAGAGAAAAGCTTGAACGGTCCTAAAAGTCCCCACATTGGCAGACAAATAGAATGAACTCTAAAACTGGGGGGGTTCCTGAGTTTATGATTTTCTCAATTTGGCTGGGGGGTGCAGACTTTCTTCCTGACTCCTCAACAGCCAGGGCTGGCAATGCGGAGAGAGTCTTCCTGAAAGCATATTCTGGCAGAGGGATTTTTGCAGTGGGCACAGATATCTGATTTCTTCCATCTTTTCAGTAACAGGCTGGGAGCGTGCTTCTCTGGCTGTTTGGCATTTGCTGGAAAAGATTACGATGAGAAGGAGAATCGATAAATTCCATCACAGATGACAAACACGGAGGGAAAACATTGCTTGGGGTTGCTAATCAACATCTGCAGTTGGGATGGATGGAGCATCCCAGGGTCAGACCCCCTCACCCGAAATGCTCCCGCATGGATTGGCAAAGCTCCTGCCAAGAGCTCCTCGGGCGCAAGTGCCCCCCCTCCATCTGCAGTGGTGCTTCTGCCAGGTTCCCAGTCCCATTTCAGCAGTCTCCTGTCTCCTCGCCTTGAAAGCCTGATTGCAAATCCTAAACAAGTGCTCTATGATGGGCTGGCTCCCTGCCCAGAGACTGCATCAGAAATTCTGCTTGATGTATCAAACTCTCGGCAAGCAGGGGGAAGGGAGGAGAGCCAGGAGAGGTAAGGAAGGGGTACCGCAGACAACCCCAACTCCCCTGCTTCCCTCTTCCCGGGAGACCAGGAAGCACCAGGAGCTTCCCTTCCCTTTGACTTGCCCCTACCCAGGAGGGCTTTACACCACATCCTGATGGATTTGAACCACAGGAATACAGCAGCAAGAGGGAGCAAGGATGCCAGATGCAGCAGTCATGCCATACCCTTCCTATTTACTCATGAAACCCCACTTCTCATGGGATCTGTCTAGGTCCACCAGCCCCACGCTCCCCAGGTGGACTCTCTCCTCCATCAGCAATGCAGATATTAGGGCAGCAGCTACTTGGATTTTCAGAGTTCCTGACTGCAGTCTTAAATATCAACCCAAGGCCACGCTCACAGCAGAGATCTGCTCTGTGGGGTGGCACAAGTCCTGCTGAGGAAGCTCTGACGAGAGGCTCGGGGCACCTCGGTCAGTCCCACCGGTCAGGGTTGTCTACTGGGAGGGCAAACTAGAGCTCTTCGTAGGATGCCAGACCTACGGAGCCGTCAGGTCACCTTGTGAACTAGTCCTTCGCACAACTGAACTATTTTTTTTTTTTTTGGCAGGTGGAGAAGAGGGATGGGAGTGGTGTGTCTAGGCAAGGAGGCAAGACTTCAGGAACTCTAAGTTGTCCCCAGGCACAACACAACACTAGTGGTGCGGGGCTGAGCTCTCCCCGAGACCACCCGATACTCCAAATTTCAACGCAACCTGGAGGTGGCTTTGCATTTGACCTCCTTGGCAACAGAAGGGAGAGAAAACCTTCCTTGTTTTTAAGCCAAAGGTGGCATTAGGTTTTTATAAGGATCTCAAATATTTTGGAGTCAAAGAGGTTCAGGCTCAGGTCACAGTTTTCAGGCTCCAAAACCGTCAAAGGCTCTCAGGTGAAGAGACATCTGAAAACTGCCGGTTGATGTTAGTCACCTACTATTTCATCCTCATGCCCTTTTAAATGGAGCTTCTTTTCCCAGGGAGAGGTTGACCCAGCACACCAAGGAGCCCCTGGAAGAACTGCTGACGTCGGCGGGCGCTGCATCACGCCAGTGCTATTCTGGCTTCTTCCCCGTGATGGCCTCCCTTCATTAGATGTCACAGCACGAGGACAGTCTCTTTCAAAGGCGGAGGGGAGAAAAGGCAGCTACCGCTGTGCTTTTCGAGCCAGTTCGGCAGAATCTTTGTCCTCTCTGAAGGATGAACTTGTGATAAAAAACCTGGGACCATGTTGCAGAGCCCACATCATGTCACAGTCAGCCCCTGCGGACAGGACGTCCCTCTCCTGAGGTGCCTCTGAAATAACATGTCCCCGTGTCCCCGCAAAGGGCTCCCTGAGAAGCAAAGGCCTAATTCCAATGTTATCGATTTCTTGTACCAACCAAAAGCAGGAGCTTGGATGACTGGGTGTTTTGGGAGGGTGAAACACTAGGGCTGATCACAGTCAGATGAGATTAGTCACAAGGAAAAGTATGGTAGCTGGCTCCCATGCCACGACAGAAGAGGGAGAAGAACGAGGTCCTCAGGTAGACGTGGCCAGGGTGGGTTGAGGCCAGGACCTAAGCCCTGGGGCTTGTCCTTGTCACTGGTGGGACATCGGTCCACACGGGTGGGATGGGCTCTGCTCAACTCAGGAGGCAATGCCTTCAACACATCCCGACCTCCAGAAACACGAACACCGACCGCCGCCCAAGAAAGGACTAGCAGGGGAGCCAGAGGGAGCCCAGCCTGTACGGACGGCCCCTGGGTCAAATTAGCACATGGAAACGGGGACAGCAGCAAGGAAGGTCCTCAAGGGAAGGAGGATGTGAGATCAAACCGCAGCAGGGAAGGAGACAGGACTCCATCACGCGGTGGCTGAGACATGGAGCCAGCGCCTGCTCAAGAAGATGGCAAGGGGATGGAAATCTTTTTTTCTCAAGGATATCCCCAGGAACTGATCCAGATATCAAAGATTAAAATCTTTACGTTTTCCCCACTTATCAATCCACCAAGGCAAATGACCATAGCTTAACTAAAACACATCGCTGCTGGTATCCTGCTGCACATCACAGACACTTCCTTGGTCTGACTGGACAACTCGGCCCCACGCAGGACCGGGGACCTGCCCCTACTCCATGGGTGTCACCAGCTACCAGGATTACTCCATCCCTCTTAGACAACTACATCCATCACCCACGGCACCCATGACCGAAACGGTTGGTAAGTGCGGCATTTCCCCTAAAGGTCATTCCCTGCTTCCTGACCGCACCGGTGGCTGGGAGCGGCCAGAGGAGGAGTCCTGGTGCCACTGTCCCTTGTGACCAGGGCTGGGCTTTCCCGGCGGGGAGGGAGGTTTGCCACTCACCTAGCAGCAGGTTCATGAGGACCTCTTGTCCTGCCAGCGTGCTGCTCTTCACCAGGCAGATGAGGGTGCCCGCAATCCAGGGGATCCCGTGCCCCGTTATCCCCAGGAGGTTAATCATGGAGCGGGCACCACCCCAGGAGGAGGCTCTGCTGGCACACACTCCCAGCCTCTTGGACATGCAGATATCGATGGCCAGCAGGGAGTTGAAGGCGATTCCCTTGAAGGAGGGGTTGAGCTGCATGCAGTCCTCTTCGGGCAGCTGCTGCGACTGCCTCCGCTCCTTGGGGCTGCTGTTCTGGGCACCGGCCGCCCCAGCCTGGCCGCTCTGCTTTCTGCCGGAGCTCCTGCTCTCCTGGTTCCCCTTCAAGGGCTGGTTGAGGGAGAGGAACTCAGCCCTGTTGAGGACATTGTTCCTGTCTCTCGCCCTGGACCGCGGCTGGGATGCTGGCATTGCAGTCTCTCTCTAACGCAACCTGCTTTGCAAACACCGGGAAGGAGGGAAATTCCTCTTCTCCCCGCAGAAAGCTTCCCCCACTCCCACCCTCACGAGCTGTGAATTTGGGAAGCTACAAAGGTTCCCCTCTGTTGCAGTTGCCCCCAGCACAGACTGCAGCTGTTAAATATAGAGTAAGGAATGCACATGGCTGTTTACTTCATGGGCCTAGGAAGCTTGGAAGGAAAATTAATGCCAGGCTTGGCAGCCACTCCAGTGCCAGGGAAAAAGGTTAAACAGCCAATAGATTGGAAGAAGAGGAGGGAAAAGCGTTGTGCCAAAGGTTGGTTGCTTCTAGCCTGGTCTATTTAAATCTTCCAATTGCCTAGTCCCCTGGGCTGCAAGGGAAACTGGGAAATGTAGTTTTTTTGCACTCCAAGTCACATTTTAATATCCGAGAGTCGGAGCTGGAGGAGATCACGGCATCCCCCCTCCCCACAGCGGTGGGTGTTGCTCCGTGGTGGGCTGTGCCACCTGTCTTTCCAAGCTCCAAGGCTGGGCATGGCTCGGGGGCTTCCCCTCCCGTGGGGCTCTCCCTGGGCATCTCCTCCATTTCTCTGCTCTGCAACATCTCACCCCCTGCTAGGGCACGCTAAATACCACCTTCCTCTCCCTCTACCCACACCTTTCAAACAGCACTAGCCCCATCCTCCCTCCCCGCTCCGCCCGCGCCCCTGCAGCGACTCCCATCACTCACCCCGTTCCCGGATGGAGGAGCAGCAGCACCTGCCTCCTGATTAAAAGAGACACGGTGCTGCTAATGAATTCCCTGCCCCCAGCGCTGAGCGTGGCCTCAATACCGCACACGTTTCTGCCGTGTCATCCGGCATCGCACGGGTCCCGCGCTGAGAGCAGGTGACAGGCGGTGGCCGCGTCCTCGAGCCATGGGTGTGAGCAGGTACCGGCCCCGGGGGAGCGGGCACCATGGGATGGGGAGGAGGAAGGCTCATGCCAGGCCCTGGGGAGTCCTCCCGCAGAGGACAGGGAAGATCTGCCGTCCCTCCTGCCACGGCGCCTTGTGCTCCATCACTTTGTCCGTGCACGGCTGCCGTCACCCTCCCGCCTCCCCGCTCCCCACCCCAGCTGGGGTGAATCCCTGTGAGATTTCTCCCTCCCATTGACCACCAGCGCCGGCGAGCCCCTGAGAACATCCCGTCTGCGCTCGCAGCTCCAGTTTACGGCTCTGAACGACCTTGCTACAGCCCCTGAACCGCGGGCTCATGGATCTAAGCCTCGAGCACCACTGGGAGTGACCGTCCATCTCAGCTCCTCCTGACCGAAGGACAGCAGCCCGCCGCAGCGCCCACCCGAGCCACATCCACTCAGGTTGCCATCACCAAGTTACCTTCCCTGGGCTGTCACGGCTCCACACCACCCACACGCTCAAGAAACGGGATTATTCCTATGCAGATAGGCTGGAAATCCCCCATGGACAGAGAAGTGGAGAAGATGAATATTGCGCCGATAGCAGAACAGGCACCTCTCTTGGTGGCAGTGACATTTGCCTACACAAATGTCCCGTTACAGAGGTCAGGGCTTGTACAAGTACCCAGGCACAGGTATCTTTAAAACTCCTGTCCAAAAGGCACGGGAGAACATAAGCACTAAATGAAAGGTGGTTTTTGGTTTTCTAAGATAATAAGAAAAATTTTGCACTTTCTTTATGCTTTTTATCCATAGATGTGAAAACCCTCTAGATGAACTACACACCCAGCCTGTGCCCAGCTCACAGACAGGCCAGAGGCGAGGGCAGCGCTTGGCCAAGCAAGTGCCAGACGTCCTGAGGAGCCCTCGCTCCTGGGCTTCGCTTGTACTTCCCCTTTATGAATCAAAGGAAAATAATACACATCAATTTATTTCTGGATCACTCCCTCCGGGAACCTACCCTTGACTGTGATGATGATCCCGGCCAGGGGAAGAGCTCGTCCCCTCCCCAGACACCCTCTCCCAGCCCATAAACCACAGCCCCAATCACCCCAGGTACCGTTTGGGGCTGCCACAGCCCGGGAGCGTGCACGGATGCTGCCACATCACCGATATCCACCACCTCCCGTCCGACCGCCGCGGCACAGCGGCATTCCCGTGCTATCGGAGAAGTCAGCGCCCCATCCCTATCTGCCTGCCCTTGTCCCACTGCCCGCCTCCAAGGCATGTGGAAAATCTCAGCCCACCTGACATCGGCTCGGGAGATAACCGTCATCGCTGGTTTAACTTGGCTATAGCCATTACCTCCCTGCCGGACAGCCTCCCTGTTCCTCCTGCTGCTGCATGGCGCTCCTTGCAAACATCTGTGAGCAGAGGGTTAAAGCACTGGTGGCCAGGAACCTGCAGAAACAGGGAAACTGGTCTGTCCCCTCTGTCCCTCCGTGTGCTGGGGATGCTGAGCATGTTCCTCAGGAGCTGTCATGGGGAAAAAATACTTTGAAAAACCCTAGGAGTTAATTTGGACACCGATATGGGGGAATTTCTCTGCTTTAGGGCTGCCCCGGCCTCCCGGCGGGTCCTAGCCTCACAGCCCAGCGCGAGTCCCAGCGGAGGGGACGGAGGAGGACGGGTAGCACGGGACGGAGGCAGTGCCAGCAAACCCCCAGCAAGAGCACAGCGGGAAAGGATAGCAATTTGGTCTCTCCTGCAGCCAGGCGGGCTGTCACCGCCTGTCCCAGCGGAGAAACTGAGCTTGGGAGGGAAATGTCCCTGATCCCAGCAGTGGGGACGTGCCAAGCACTGTCCCGCTGCACGGAGGGAGGAAGGGAGGCAGCGCGCTCAGCGACACGCTCTGCTCGCAAAACAGACACCAGCTCAGGGGTTTATAAATATCCCCGCTAAACCTGTAGACAGGCTCCCTGCTCCGGCGGGGCTATTCCAGGCCTGACACCCGATCCAGGCGGGTCATCGAGCGCCTCGGAGAGTGCCCAGACAGACAAATCCGACATGCTCCACGCACGGCACCCACTCAGCCCGACGTGCCCCCCGCCTGCCTGTGGGGCTGCAGTCCCCGGGGCTGGGGGCTGCCGGCCACAATGCCCCTTGTAGTAGCCACGGCCATGCACGGCTTCAAGGGCCAGCATGGCCATGCAGACCGTACCGGAGATGCAGGTGGAACGGGAGGGATGGCAACATCCCCTTTAGCTGCAATTCACTGGCAGCTTTGGTGCATCCCAGCCCCTGGCCGCGGCTGGCCACGAAGCAGCGCTCGCAGCCAAAGCGCTTGCAAGCAAAGCTGCAGCACTCCTGGGTGGGATTCGTCCAGGGGAGAAAAAGAAAGCTTGGCCAAAATAAAACACAATATTCTGCAGTATTTACGGCTCACGCAGCAGTCCCGGTCAAGCCCATTAGCACACCGTAGCATGGCCTCTGGTGGGCTGCTTTTATTTGCCACTGCTCAGATGGTGAAGGGGAGACCCTGCCTTTCAGGAAACATGCTTGGAAGGACTTGGAGGCACAGTGCAGACCGCGATGCCGGGGGGAGCAACAGGAGGAACGGAGCATGGCTCTGCTACAAGGAGACATGGACAAGTTGGTCAAATGAGCAGCAGAAGGAAACGCAACTCACAGCTGGGCCAGACGCTCCTAATTCTTACTTATCACAGCCTGGCCTCACAATTCCAGCAATTCCATCAGCCGGCACCCTGCTCTCGGGCACGGGAACCGTTCTGCGCAGGGCTTAATGCAGCCACTCCGGGGTGGAGCGTGCTAATGCCTTAATCACTCACAGCAGCGCCACGGAGACAGGCACGACCGAAACCCAAAGAAAACTCCAGCTGAAGATGAAAAGCTGATTTAATTAGAATGAGATAATGCAATTTCCTAGCTGACCAGAACACCAGACCCAGCCAAGTTGAAGCAAGACCTGGCTAACGCTTCAGTGAAATTAGAGTGGCAGAATATGCAGTTTCACCCGATTCATAATGCTCCGAGAAACTGTGACAAGCTTGTTTGAAAAGTGTGAAAGTGCCTTGGAAATGTCAAAGTATTTCAGCACCTTCTGGAGGCTGCCGAAGCAACTGGATATTTCATTCGGAGATGCTCATTTCATTCTTTCTTGCACGTGGTAGTAAGTTTGTAGCTTGAGCGCGTTCTTAGTTTGTGTATCTGTTGCAGGGCTAGTGACTATAATTGCGCTCTTCACAGAAATTGTGAAGTTTAAATAAACACTTAGCCAAAGCTTTGAGAAACGCGCAGAAGAAAAACGTAACAATATACTGTGTGGTGGGTTTTTTCCCACCTGCTGTGGGTGGAAAGGAACAAATCTGCCTCCCCTCGTCCTGTGGCGTTCACTTGTCAGGATCACCCAGTAGCTCCAGTCTCTCCGACCTGCTGGAGGGCAGACGGCAAGTGCACGGTGTTGAAAACCACCAGGCACCGCGTGAGCTGATGGAGCCTGCTGGGAGCGTGGGGCGGGAAGGGCTAAAAGACATCTACTTAGCTCTGCGCTGCTGTGCCGTACCGCAAGTGACGCCAGCAAAGGAATTTTTACCTCTCAGCTCCCCGGGTTTCCTATTTAGAAACAAATCACGGAGGCCACGCGCACCCAGAGCCCTGCGAAACGCTCAACGTACAGCAGCTACCGCCGAGAAGCTGGACACAGACACCTCACCTTCAGCTCTTGACATTCGGATCCTCAGCTGGCTGACGGTCAGCAGGAACAGGCAGCAGCGTTACTCCTAAAACTGGCTGTAATAGAAGTTTACAACTTTCCCACAGGCCACTGCTGCCTCCGATGCTCCTCTCTCCCCGTTCCAGCTCCTCCTGAGCCCCTTTGCTGCTATGGAGAGCTTTGCATTTCTAGTCGTTTGAATCACAGCCCAGCTGGCCCAGGGCGACAGGTTTTGCAAATAAGGAGACCATCCTTTTACCGAATCTACCAACCGAGCCTCAGATGGGAGGAGAAAATCCTAATGTGAAAAAACAAGGGAAAATACACTGCAGTTAAATAAATTTAAAAAAAAAAAAAAAAGAAAATGCATTTCTTAAAAAAAACTACATTACCCACAATTCACGGAGGCGTGGGAGGAAATGCTGCTTTTGCAAAGGAGGTTTAGCTTCAACAGCTGCAGTTTAAAAGCGAAATACAGGGGGAGGGATGGGACTGGGCGAAGGAGGGAGGACAGGGAGAGGAGGGGGGGGTGCTGAGACCTGTCGCCGGTGTGTCCCCCCCCTTCCCTCCCCCGCCGGGCTGGCGGAGCCGCTGTCATGCGGCGGTCCCTGCCCGGGCAGCCGGCGGCAGGGAAAGGCTGCGAACGAGTTTCTGCAAAGTTTGACTCGCTTGCCTTCATTTTATTATTCTATTAATTTAATTTTTTTGTTTTTTTGGGTTTTTTTT
>VXBO01014505.1:109103-122221 GCA_013400135.1 Rhinoptilus africanus
CACCCGTCGTTTCTTTCTGTTATTATTGTAATTTTGTGCGAAAGGAAGTTATGAACAACTGCAAGTCAGGAAGTGGAAATCCACACCGGTTGTGACAAGCTGGGGCTAAAAACTATTTCATTATTTATATAGATGTGTCTATCAACATTCTGCTTTTCATCCAAAGAATAAAGGGAAATACCGGCTAGTCCTATGTTTGACGGTGAATGACAGACCGCATCTGAGGAAAGGAAGGACTAAATATATCAGCTAAGAACACCACCGTTATTTATTGAACTCAAGAGACCTTTTTTTTTTAACCCAAAGACTTTGAGCGAGAGATTTAATGGGTCATTAAAAGGGGGGGAAAAAAAAATCTTAAAGGCCCTTTTGCTTCTGAAGTGCAGCTAACCTCAAAAATAGGAGCAGTACTTGTAAGACAGATACTCAAATTAAGACTTCACATGATGAATTTTCTATCCTATGGATATCAGTTTTGAGATTACAAACCAAGAAGATCTGTAATTGATCTAGCACCAGATAATTTCAATGCCTAATATTCCCCAGGATTGCTGGAGTACCCTAGGAGCTGCGTCGGACTGTACTCGGGGTATGCCATGGGCTGTATTCAGAGTATTAGCTGCAAATCCAAAGTTTTCCGGGAAAGTATTTCAGTGATTGAAGTCAAAGCCTCCATCGATCCCATTCCCACCAGCATCGACGAGTCCTCCAGCGTGGTCCTGCGCTACCGGACCCCTCACTTCCGAGCCTCTGCCCAAGTGTTGGTGCCTCCTATTCCCAAGAAGGAGACCTGGATCGTGGGCTGGATCCAGGCTTGTAGCCACATGGAATTTTACAATCACTACGGGGAACAGGGAATGTAAGTATTTCCAAGAGCGCGTGCGGGTGCGTTTGCCTAGCGGGAAGAAAGAGTGGGAGAACCATGGCCTGGCTGGGAAATACTGGATTGAGCTAAAAATTCTAACCCAATTGGTTTGATTTTAAAACCCAGCTCTTCTGAAACTTACCGGGACTTTCTCATAGGTTTAAAACACAGGAGAGCTTGTTCCTGCCCTTTTAAAGGGGTGGGTGTTCTCCTCCTCTAATGGGAATGTGCCCAAGCCCTAATCCAAACCCACTTGTTCTGCCAGGAACCCAAAAGCAATACGGTATTTTACAACAGCTTTTGAGCAGCGCTGGAGATCCTGAAATCCCAGGTCAGCCCTGCCGTGCCGAGCACCCCTGTTTTGGTACGCGTTTTAGGTGAGGGGTTCCCCTGACGCTCAGCTTCTCTCTTCCTTATCCCTCCCCATCCCTTCCGGGGTACAACAAGCCCCAGGGACACCCGAGGGCTGACCCTTGTGGCACGGTGCCGTCCCCAGCGTGCGGTACTGCTGCGGCAGCGTGCCATGGCTGCGAGCTTGGTAGCCCACCAGCTTCGGGAACGCACTTTAACGTCAGAGGAGGAATCCTGCTTGCTTTGCCCGTGGTAGCAGGCAGCCCCCAGGGAAAGAGCAAGATGGATTTAACTCACTGATAATGAAACCCTTTTGCACCACTGTGGAGCGGGGTGGAAATTTCACATTAACCCTCCTTTTAGGTAATGTAAGAATGGGGATATATAGGTATATATGTAAGGTAGGGGGAACCTAGGGGCTCTTTGCTCACCAAAACCCCCGTGTTACTGGTCAGACAGTCACAGCGAGACAGGAATGAGTCAAATTAAAATACCACCTCCCTACTGTGAGAAGTCACCTCTCCCCGGTCCCCCCACCGGTTTGTTCCCCAACCCTTGTGGCAGGCTTTGGCCCGCGGTTGAAGCAGCAGCAGCGCCGCGTCTCCCAGTGCCTGCACAGGGCAGTTCTGCAGCGCTGGGTGCTGGGCAGCACTGGGTGCAGCACAACCCTCTCTGTCCAGCCACGGGGACAAAACCCGACGGCGGAGCCCGGTGCTGGCAGATGGTTTGGTGGCTGGAGGTGCTGATGCTGCCCCGTCTCTGGGGACAAGGGAGAAAGGAGAGGTCAGGTCTAAGCAAACCCTCCCGGCTGCTCATCCCAAGCGCCCTGTGCTGGGGAAACGCCGGTTCAGCCCCTCAAGGGTCACTTTGGGGGGGCTTAAAAAAAATGGCGAGTGAAGAGGGCTTGAAGGAGGATGGGAACATGGAGCGGGGCTGGAGAGCAGGACAAACTGACTCAATGCAGTGCCCTCCTCGAGGCCTGAACATCTGCACGCACACGCCGGCCCTTCCTCCCTCCCTGTACGCCGGGGTGAGGACACGGGTTCAGCATCTCGGATGCAAAGCAAATCTGCGCCGTAAGGTGTGGAGCAGAGGGAAGGGCACGCCGAGGAGCTGCCGCAAGCGACAGCCTGTGTGGCCCCCCCCCATCTGTCCCCACGTCCCCTCTCTGCTCAAACAGAAAGTGCCTGGAGAAGCAAACTGGCACCTGGCAAACACCGGGAGTGAGGGAGCAGACCAGCTTATCTTGAGTTTAAAAGTACTTACAACAGGCCCGAAATCTGTAGGCTTTTTGGCTCCGACACCATCTTCAGCAAGGACAATTTGTTGCTCAGATGTTCCCAATTCCAGGCCTTTGGGATTTGCATGTGTAATTCTCGGGCTCGTTTAGAAATCCTGTCTTTAGCGACCAGCTGCAGAGGAAAACAGAAAAGTCCACTGTATATAAATACAGCTCACATCCAGCGAAATAACGGGGACTGGGCAGAGAGCTGTTCTGCCAGGGCTGCTGCGGGCTGCCAGCCTCAGCGCCTCCTTTTATTTCTCTGCACCTGAGTTTCCCTGTGTTCAAAATGAGGATTTGGTCCGGTCTTCCCTGGCTGGAATGCTTTGAGACAAAAAAAGTTGTATCTGCAGGCTAAGTGCTGTAAACAGGTTGGCAGAATTAAACACTGCAGCTACGTAGGAGAGCTATTAGCCAGAAAATCATGGAAACAAAGATATTTTTTTTTTTCCTTAAGAGGTTCATTGACATTTAACTGATATAAAAATAAGAGTTACCCGAACGTAAGCAGGAGTTGGTCTGTTCCTCCACTCTCTTTCTGTAGACCCATTGCCATCTGAAAGCTATAAATAAAGGTGTTTGGGAGGAAAAAGCTTCTTTTAATGCCATTGAAACATGCTCTTGGAAGACCTTTACAGAGAGACAGGACACAAACCCATCTGAAAGGAGGGGCCAAGCCTTTAGCTGGTGTAACTCATTGTAATCCCACTGACCTCCACGGAGCTGCATTGATTTATGCCAACAGAGTATTTGCCCCAACTTTCCATGATGAAGGGACTATCGGAACATCCATATTTTTTTATCACTGTGGTGACAGGCAAAAAGAAAATAACAACAACAACAACAAAATCAGTGGGTCAACCAGAGCGTTAATACTTAGAGCAGGCTTTGGATTAATTTTTCACTTTTATGCTCCGAAGTTGTTAGCTGTGTATAAGCTGGCCATTACATCGAGGACAGAAACAGCTGAGAAATACTGGAGCAGATGGAGCTGTGCACAACGCTCCTATAGGGACGGTAGCTGCAGAGGGGATAATTTAGACACACGCGTTTAAAGTGGCGCTGACAAATTTTGGGGCTAAATGCAGTATTTTTAAATGTAAAGGAAAAAATAAAGCTCAGATAAGGTGGAAAAGCTGGCATTATTTTACGTGCGAGTCAGCGGATGCTGCTGGGAACATGACAACCCCCAGCGTGAGGATGTGGATGTGCTCTCTGACCCCCCCCTGCTCCGTGCGGAACTGGGGCAAACTCCTGTTTGGCCCCATGGCTGGTGTTACTGCTCTCCCCAAGCAGGGTTTTCCCCTGTGCCCTTAGGGAAGGATGCTGCCGTGCAGCCGGAGGCCAAACAGGATCAGGCCGTGGAGCTCTGACCTGGGCAGGAGCAGCTGGACCAGCAGCTGGGATCCCCTGCGGTGGGCGCCGATTTCCGCACCGGGTCGTGCAGAACCCGGTGGGACCCATGTCAGGGGCTGGGCACCGCCGGAATGGCATTATCCAGCCTTGTTTCTTCATCTCCATGGAGATGTGCAAGAAGCAGTGCAGATGGAGATATGCAAAACAGAGAGATAAATAAATCGGAGTTTGCATACGATCAGCCAAGGATCTGGAGAAGTTTCAGGTAGCTATTTCTCCCCTGGAGGACCCGATGGAGCAGCTGGGCAGCATCACGTCATTGCTTTGCCTTACCGGGCATCTTGCTCTTCCGAGATTAAATCTTCCGTGCCCTGCAGCAGAGACAGGATGAACTTGAGAAAACGACTTGTCAAGAGAATAAACCCCCCAGTACTCGGGAGGGAAAACACAATCAAAACCAGATTTCACCAAAGAGAAAAAGGTGATGCTTTCCGTGGGAAGCGAAGGGAGGTCAGTTCACTGTGGGAATTTACTCCAGGGGGTTTAGAGGAAAAGGCATCGCGGCCCTTGCTGGCCCCTGGCCCTTACCTGGGCTGTAAGCAGGCACCCTAGGTTAAACAGGCTCTCCGGTCCGATTGAGCCTGCTCAGCTAAACCAGCAGAAATCCCTCCCTTTTGCTCAATGCCGGTTTTCTGCTAGTTTTACCCCCTGAACCAGCGTGCATCAAACATTGTTCAAGCGCCGAGGCAGGACCACGCAGCTGGGGATGGGGAAGAGAGGGACCACAGCAGCATGGCTCCCACAGCTGGGGAACATCTTACATTTCCTTCCCGTTCTTTGCTGCAACCCTGGCTTGAATCCTTGATGTGCTGGAGTAGGTGAGAGAGACGCCCTAAAGGATAATTTAGAATTAAGCAGCTCTGAGTATCGGGTTTTCTTTCATGAAAGGAAGTGGCCAGCGCAGGGAGGCAGGTAGAGGCAGCGACGTGGGATACCCGAGGTGGGTTTTCGCCGCGCCCACACCTTGCACTGGTACCTGCTGGGAGCACAGGCTGGGTCTGAGCAGGGTTCCTCTTCTCCAGGGAGCTGGTGGAGAGGAAGAGTGTCGGAAAGTACGGGGTTACGCAAGTCCATCTGGCCTGTGACTAATTAGGAGCTTTAAGGAATTGGGGCTGAGGATGCGATAGTGCCCGATGCCTGTCTGAAAAGGTTAATATACATGTGTCACCAGTGGGTGCTGAGGGCTGGAGGCTGCTGTGCTTGGATTTGCCATCCCTGCCCAGGCTGCTGCAGGGATTGCTGGGGTTCGTGCTGGGGGGCAGCCATCTGGAGGGCTGGGGATAAGCTGGGGGCTTCATTTCGTGCGGCAGAATAGGAAGAAACGTATCTGAATGAGAACTGGGAGGCTAAAACCTACATAAAGCTGCTTGGCTGCCAGCAGCAGGGCTACAGTTGTGCCACAAGATATAGCTCAAAGTTCCTTCTGGTAGCAAGACGCCATTTGTTAAGAGAGATTTGTTGGCAGCCGCAGTCCTTGGTGATGCCCATACTGACTCTGAAGGTTTCAGAAGCGGCAGAAACAAGCTTGGCAGTATTACAAGCCAGAATCCACTGATTTTGGAGCTGATCAGCTACAGAGAACCTATGAAACCAGATAGGTTGGTTTCTTTTCACGCCTCTTCCCTGCTATTGTCAGCAAAGTGTTTACTGGGCACTTTCTGATCTTTCCTTGGCTCAACACCACTGCAGAAAGATGCTGATGCAGCCAAAGATCATTCCACAGCGTTCTTTCCAAAATCATCCAAAAGGGCAGTTGTTGGCGTATTATTTAACACGGACATGCTGTGCAAGCAAAGGCTGCTCACCTGGCCGGCATGCAGGCTTTGCTCTGGCAGCAGGCGAGGGGCAACCAGCTCCACCAGCATCCACCGTGCAGCCTCTGCTTTTGCTCCGGTCATGGGACCATCATAAGGCCTCATTTTTCTTCTCGTTACCAAGCTGCTCAGATAAAGCGTGACGGTTTTGAAAGCCCAGGGTTAAACCACGCTCGCTAGAATTAGGCACAGCGTGCTCCACAAAGAAACACGGGACAGTTTTCTTCTTCCCTGCTCCTGCCCATGCCTTTTCTTAAGCAGGGTGCTCTTTGGAGCCACCCTGAGCACAGCCACGCTGCTCACCAACACCCTGCTCGCCAACACGCTGGGCTTTGCGGTAGGATTTCGCAGGCTCTGCAGGCAGCATCCTGCCTTCAGCAACCTGCCCAGGCCCTGAAACAGCTCCACCTTTTTATTCTCATTTAAACCCTGGGCGAGTCCCGAGAAGGTCCTGTAATTCTGTAGGAATCTCTCTGGGGTCAGGTACAACTGCTGGGAAGGAAGATGGGGCAAACAGATCTTAGTTGACCTGCAGTTCCTGAGCATCCTCTACCTGTTTCTCCTGCCACTGGCCCACCAGCTTCTAATCTGAGTAGGCTGGAGCAGCCCAGGAGAGTTTTCAGCCTCTCATGGCAGCTCCGCTCCCAGTTTGGCACGTCCATGCCCGTGGAGGTGCTGTGGCTGCACCTTAGCACCATGTCTGTCACAGAGCGAACCTGCAGGAAATTGTCACGTCTCCTCCCCGGGTGACGGCTGAGCTGAGTGCTGGCCGCTGTCTGAATGGAGAGTAATCCTAAACCATCTGCTGGAAGGGAGAGAAAGAGCCCCCAGATGGTGTTTCAGCGCCGGGGAGGAGGTGGGGGGCTGCAGAGCACGACCTCGGCTCGTCCGCCTGCCGAGGGCTGAGTTCATCCAGCATCCCCGGAGCCTTTCCCTCCTCTGCTCTCTCTGACGAGCGCGGGGGCCGGCGAGCCAGGATGACTCTGGTTTAGAGAGCAGAGCATATAAACATCTCTCTGGTGGATGGGGGTCTTGGCAGGATTGCTCAAGGATCTCCTTTTGGCTGCCTCCGCTAAAAATTTTCTTCCAGGGAAAGGACTCCCTCTGCCTGCTGGCTATGAGCTCAAGGAGAGGATTGCTGCAGCCGCCGAGCCGGAGCTGACAGCAGCCCGTAAATCTGAGTGGGGAGACGTCACCCTTGCGTAACCCCCGGCTGCTGCTGACCCCCGGGTCCTGCTGCTCGGAGCATCCCTCAGAGCATCCCTCAGAGCATCCCTCAGAGCATCCCTGCATCCTGCATCCCTCAGAGCAGCCCGCGTCCTGCCTTGCCCTTGACCTTCTGTGTTCCTGCCAAGCCATCCAACCTGCAAACCAGCCGTCTCCCGCGCGATGCAGCCCCTCGCCCAGTGCCTGCACAGGGCAGATTTTTGCGAGGACTCGCAGGAGGAAAGATAAACGAGATCTTTAAGCCCCCCAGGGTATCTTCTAGCTACAGCCACACGCTTACAGCTAACTGCTGAACGATCCAGCGGTACAAACATGGAGGCACTTCACGGTCATTAACTAATTAACGATCAGAACAGCCTTGTGAGACGGTCACATTAGTCCTGGCCAGTGGAGAGGAGCAGCTTGTCCCAAAGCTGCGTCAGAGCCCGATGCGTGTGTGTGTGTCCCCCCCGCTCCCTGCAGCCCCTGCTTCGCTTGGGGCTATTTTAAGCCGCAGCACTGGATTTATGAAAGGTTTGGAGAGTTCCCCTCTGTCTCCCTCCCAGGATAAGCCGGGTCGAGCTCTCCCTCCCAAGAGCAGCCGCAGGGCTCAGGGGGCCAGTCCCCAGCCCCACCGCGGGGACAGTGCAGGCGCCACAGCGGGAGGGAGCTGGTCACGCTGCCACACAGCCCCTTCTGCCGCTTTGAGCGCGGGGACACCCTCTCAGGGCGGCGGGGAGGGCCGATTCGTAAGCAAGAGGGAGAAGGTACATTGGAGCCACCTGGTTTTGAAAAGAATGTCCTTAAAATACCTGGTCTGGGCAGGTGGTCGGTGGCCGTGCCATCCCTCTGCAAACATCTAACCCGCTCTCTGAGACATTTACGGCCGCTTGTTTCTATTGGCAAATCTAATCGTAAAAATGAAATTGAAAGTTAATAAAAAAAAAAAAATAAAAATCCAAGTTGTGCCTCAGCATTACAAGGTGACGGAGGACTGTTTCCACTTACTTTCTTGCTAGAAAGGCTGACCTTTCCGTCAGTCTGGCCAGGGCAGCGCGCAGGCGAGCGGCGCGGGCAGTTTTACGAGCTGGCTGACCTCGCTGTCTCTGATTACTGTAACACCATCCCCAGCCCCGAGCCCGGTGCGCAGCCTTTGAACTGGGTCCTTGCTAGGGCTGGAGCAGGATGGGTTACACTTCCAGCGCCAGGCAGACAGCAGGGAGGGACGGCGGCTTATCCAGCGAGAAAATAAGCGTTTGCTGGTAGGGGCTGAAAAGAAAGAACAGAATAAGGCAATGGGAACCTTTGGTTCAGGAGGTTGCAGTCAACAGAGAAGCTTTATGGTCCAGCTGAGTCCTTGATCTTCCACTGCTTAGGCCTTCTGTCACCTCACCCCCAGGGCCAGCTCTGAACTTGCGGGTTCTTCTCCTGACACGGGAGGTTTTTGCACTGTCGAGAGAAAGGAACTCAGCCCCGAGCCCTGCGCTCACCAGCGCAAGAGGCAGGAGATCCCCAAAGAGGTGCTGGAGCGAGTCCTTGTGTTCAGCCCTGCTCCAGCAGCCGGGGAGCTGCAAGAGGAGACCTCCAGTGCTGGATTTTCTCCACACCGGAGCTTTCCTGAGCACCTACCCTTTGTAGCATCACTGAAACTCCCACATACTTTGAACCGCTCCAGGTGGCCACTGGTCCCTGCAAGGGAAGCCCTGGCCCTGCCGGGTGGTGGTTCCTCAGTGGTGTTGAACAGCAGGATGGACGATCGTGATCAGCCTTGGAAATTTGCAGACAGTTTTAACGGCAGAGATGAGCTTTTTCAGCAGGATGGTGGGAAAGGCACAAATTCCTGTAAAAGCTAAAGGGGGGGATGCGTTCACAACTCCTTCCTCAAAGTTCGGCATGTTTCTAAACTAGTTAATTAATGCGTTATCCGTAATTTGTGGTTGGTATGGCAGGTCAAGTTGGGAGCTTCCGGATCTACTGGATGGAAAAATCCAGGCCATCAGCGACTCAGACGGAGTGAACTATCCCTGGTATGGAAACACGACAGAAACTTGCACCATCGTGGGTCCCACAAAGAAGGAGTCCAAGTTCAACATCAGCATGAACGACAACTTTTACCCCAGCGTGACGTGGGCCGTGCCCGTCAGCGAGAGCAACGTGGCCAAACTCACAAGCATTCACCGGGATCAGAGCTTCACCACCTGGCTGGTTGCAACCAACACGGCTACCAACGAAATGGTGACCTTGCAGACTATCAAATGGCGCATGAGGCTGGGCATCGAGGTGAATCCCAGCAGACCCTTGGGGCAGCGTGCCAAGCTGCAGGAGCCCTCTGCTCAAGAGCAGCCCCAGGTCCTTTGCAAGAATGAGCCAATACCACCCAGTGCCCTTGTCAAACCCAATGCCAATGATGCTCAGGTACTCATGTGGAGGCCAAAGGACGGACCACCGCTTGTGGTGATACCTCCAAAACATCGATAATATAAACCTGGCGTCCCGGCACTAAAAGGGAGAATAAAAAACAACCTGAAGCAAAACAATCACTTAGGTATTAGGATACACACGTATAATCTGAGCAAAATCAAAATGCACTTTTTAGTCATTCAACAAATGCAACCATTCTACCTTCTCCCATTGGGACGGATTTCACTGTGCTAAAGCTAAAGAGGAGACCTTTGACCGGGGTCTGTCTCATCACTGGATTCCTAAGGGAAGAAACTAACACTGATGTCTACCCGTAGAGCTTTTTTTTTTTCCCCTTCCCTACTTTAGTTACTTTTTGAACTTCAGTCTCATTAGCTTGTCCAGATTGCCCAGAACAATAAGAATATTTTATTTGGGATTTAAAGAATTTTTTTTTTCTTTTTGGTTGAGAACGAAACAATTTCCTGGAGCAAAAAGTTGATTTAAGATAAGGATTTTTATTTTTTTTTTCAAGCTGTAAGATTCTGAGTTGCAAATCCAAGTCATGCGGCCTTATGTAGACTTTGCTTTGCATTGCCAAACTTTTGCCTTAAAGCTATGTTTGAAAAAAACCAACAAAACCACCACCAGGCAGAATGTCCTTTCTACAGATTTTTTGGGGAGAAAGTTTTGGAATAAGGAATAGATTGCCAGTGTGTCACAGGCCGATGGATGAAAAGGGCATGAAATTGGAAGAAGCGTGATGAAAAGAGAATCTTCCTGGTTTTGAAACCTGGAAGAAGGAAGCATGGAAGGAATCTCAGTTTCAAAGCAATGCAAATAACAAACCTGCTGTAGGATGTCTCTTGAGTGGGAGCTACTAGGCCATCTCCCTGCTTCGCCGGAGGGGGAGCAAGCAAACTTGCGCTGCTTACACTTGGTGATCTCGGTCTCCCGTTAGCGTTATAATACAGGATAATCTCACAGCTGGAGTTGTGGCCCTGGGAGTCAACATAAATCGAGAGGGAGGGGGATTTCCCACCGGGTTTGTCTTTAGGACAGGCGGGTGTTTGCCCAGCTAGCTCATGGTCTCACCTTCTCATGGCCTAAGAGCCAGCAGCTCACGTGGCGGCTGTTGTCGGGTGAAGGTCTGTTGCCCCATTTTCCCATGAAATCCAGATGACGGTGCTGTAAGAAGAGCAGGATGTAAAAGAGATCCTTCTGAAGTCATTGGAGATGCATGGGTGTAAGCGGGGGCAGATCCTTATCTACCAAGTCTACCCGGCAGTATCCATAATTCAGGAGCAGCCACATCTGAAAATAACAGGCAGCCGTTCGTAGCAAACACTACAAGCAAAAGCTGTGGAAAGCTGCTCTTCCCACCATAACAAATCACACTGGGGCTAGTACGTAATTTTCTTCCAAAGGACCTCACGATGTCCATGACTGTCAGGAATGGGGTGCAGACAGGCCCGTGATACTCTTACGGCACAAACGTCTGTGTAATGCAGGAGAAGGTGCCAGCAGGGCAAACCCCCACTCCTGGGGGTAGATCCTCCAGGCAGTGAGGTGCATTTGGGGCAGGGGGTGG
Organism: Rhinoptilus africanus; assembly: GCA_013400135.1. Classification (NCBI taxonomy): domain Eukaryota; kingdom Metazoa; phylum Chordata; class Aves; order Charadriiformes; family Glareolidae; genus Rhinoptilus; species Rhinoptilus africanus. Next base: position 120,029 of record VXBO01014505.1, read on the forward strand.
AACCTCCAGGTTTCAGTAAGGGGCAGATGGGTGCAGGGATAAGCACATGCACTTCTGCAGAGGAAGCCGTTGGAGCGGGAGGGGCAGGGTTTGCCGGCAGAGGAAGTTCTGCAGCAGAGGTGGCATCTGGAGGACGGGGCACGGGACGGGGAGCAGGGGATCCGCTCTCTTGCTCCGGCACATGGCCGAAGGCAGATCACTTCCCCTTCCCTCGGCAGCTCTTTCCCCTAGATCTAACATTTCTTCCTCTTACTAAAAATTCGCCTCAAGAGCTGGGCCTGAGGAGCGCTCGGCATGCCCGACTCCAGCCTGGCCCTGCCGAGCTCGTCCGAATAGGTCCCACAACCGCACACACACGCTGCTCCAAAGGCTCTCCCCTCCGAGAGGCACCGACTCGCTGCTATTGCCATCTTCACCTTCCACGTGGACGTTACCAGCAAGAAGTTCTCCTTCCTCACTTCTCCAAAGCCACGCCATCTACTTCGGCAGCAGGTCCAACATCACCACCTGCCTGGGGAACGCCAGCCCAGAAGATATGCCCACCCCTTCCCACAGTCTCAAACCAGCAAACAAGGATCCTGGGTCCCTGCACCAAACCCTCATTTCTCGGAGATGCTTGGCCACGGAGCTGCTCTCTCCAATGGGCAGATCTTTGAGGTCCAGCACGACAAGAAGCTTGCAAATGGATGGACTGGATCAAACCCAAATCCACGAGCCAAAGGCTGCCTAAATCTAGGCTTTGGGACTGTAAAGGATGAAGCTAGGGAGACTTTGACTTGCACAGTCACTCTCTGTATTAAACTCCACTTTCTTACCTGGATTCAAATCCCAACTATAGCTCTACCGGCACAGCCCTTTGGGACTTGTCTGTATTTTCTCCTAGGCAATACATGCGGAAGAGGACAAGCTGTGAGCTGTGGGTGAATAGCTGATAACGCTTGCACGCATCTCGGCTGCCGCGTAGGTGTGCTTCCGGGCAGTCCGGCGGGTGGGAGCAGAAGGGGTATTTTTGTCTGGTATTCACGTTGTCTCCAGGTGCTGAGTACTTACAGTTCTCACTGATGTCAGCATGGGTCGAAGAAATCAGACCCAGTTGTCTTAATTAGCTGCACGAAGGAATTCCAAGGAAAGATTTCCTCTCAGTCACCAAAAACCACATTCAGGGAACACCCACGTCCTTTTCCACTTAGCTGTGTGTTGGAGTTAGTCTCCCAGTACATTAAGTAAATCTGGTCCCTCCTACTCCCTCTACCTGGCGGACTGGATGCATCCATGCAATTTGATAGTAACCTCCTGGCTAATTCGTCCTGTTGCACTGAACAGACCCAGCTGAGCAGTAAATACGAAATTCGAATTTCACGTTGGGGTCGGCTTTGCATGGACTTCTCCCTTCCCAAAGAATGCCTTTATCCCGTGCCTAGGTTGAAACGTGCCCCTCCACCTCCATTCGCATCACCAGACACGGCGTAGAAAAGTGATGCTGCCTCTTTGGAGATTTCATGCGTTGTGATTAAAAATGACATTTTTCCAGTGCTGCTTCATTAGAAAACTGATGGGGACAGACTGAATATAAAAGGAAGGGTGGTTGGAGGTAACAGGTGCTATAGACATCACTGTTGGGAGGGCTGGTTAATAGCCGTATGGTTAGAATGGGGATTGATGGGGTCCCAACGGGGACTTAAATGTCTGGGGACCCGGGGCATCCTGCGCCGAGTGAGGTGGTAAATCAGCAGAGGTAAATAAAGCTCCTTCTCAGGCAGCTTTTAGCAGAACAAGGAATGCACAAGGATGCGCTGGGGAGGTGATGGGGCACCAGCGTGGGATACGGATGTACGTGAGCTTGTCTCTGCCTCACCTCTCTCATCAACGATGCTCGGCTCTTTAGGGCCCCGCATCGCCAGGGGAGCTGGGAGCCCGACCACCCCTGTCGAAACCCCAGAGTGGTCCAGGGTGGGAGGCAGCAGGGCGAGCCCTGGCCAAGACCCTCACCATGGGGCAGGGGCTGGGAGACGCCGTGGAGCTTGGCCAACACGGCGAGAACATCACGGGCCCTTCGGTTCTCCTTTCCTACCCTTGACGAGCGTGGCGAGAGAGGGACGGCCCCTGGGAGAGTCAATAAAGATATAAAGCAGCGCTGGGGGGAGCAGACCTGTTGAGCCGGCGCGGCAGAGAGAAGGCTGGGTCCAGCACAGG